>MDKI01109623.1:0-42131 GCA_005239505.1 Nicotiana paniculata | reverse complement strand
GACATCGGTTGCTTAGCCTTACGTCGCCCTTCCAAAGAACCTCAGGAAGGCGCCGCGTAATAACTTACATGTATAACACAGTTCTTTAATGCCTTATATCTATAACACGATTTTTTAATGCGTTATGTATATATAATGCAGTTCTAAATCGCATTATATTTTAACCGCCAAAACATCATTAAAATATAGTGCGATTTAAAATCACGTTATATATAAAATGATCACTTTTTTCTTTTACATATATTTATGTCACACTTATCCAAAAAAACTACAATTGGGTTTCGAACTCCTCCATTCCGTAGAACCTCCCTCTATCTCCCTAAGACTAAAAAGAGAAACAATACAAATTTAAAATTTTGAAGCAGGCAGTGGTAACATGGGTTTGGAAATTCTTTCAATTAGTAATTATTTTGAGTCAGAGAAGTTGCACTTTGCTTTAAAAGAATTGAGCATCCAAAGAAAACATATCTACTCTGGTAGTTAGATTCACTGTAATTCAAAATGGCTGCTGAATACTGACTGGTCGGTACTGTCACCTGTGAATATTTTGACTAAAATGAATAAGAACGTGATTTCACATGTCAAGAAAGGACAAAAACGTATCTTAGTGTCGTATATCTTAATTAGATAGAGATAGCCGTGCTCAGGGGCCTAATAATAATGTGCTTAATGCAGAAGATTTTTACAAAAAATTTGAGGTCATCCAATTAGTCGTCCATTCAATTGTTTAAATTAACGATAACCGGTGAATATATAATATATATGTATAATTTATATAATCTATATATATAACTAATAAAATAAACAATAAATATGACTGACTATTTGTGTAAAGATCCCTATATTATAAATTTAAGCTATTGTTCCAAAATATTATAAATTTTGGATCTACATCTGTCATTGCTATTATCATATGTGTTGCGATCTACATCTTACGGTGATACTATTATAAATTTTCTTTGAGAGCTATAGATTGTGGTCTACATTTTTTAGTGTTATTGCAAATTTTCTACGGCAATTATTTACCGTGGTCTACATTTCATGATATTGCTATAAAAAATTTCAGGAATCATTTTCCGGAGTATAATTAAATAATCATGATATTGGTGTCTTGGTCTGTTTAACTTAACTATCAAATAGAGAAATATTAATTTCGAACAAAAATAGTGGTGTATGCACAAAAATGAAAGCGGGATGCGTACATTTTAGTTTGAGAAATTACATTAATCAAAAAAACAAAATTGGAAAAAATTTCGATTGTGCACATAATTGATGCCCGGTAGTACTCGACAAAATGAGAGAGTTAACTGACTTTATTACTTTTACTTATCTTAAATTTGGTGAGGTCAATAAAATATTGATCAAACTAAGGTACATAATTTTTGGTAGATAGTTTTAATATTTTCACTTTTTCTTTTATTATTCCTTAAATATGCGCCAAAAGAAAGAAGCTGAAACTTGCAAATTGTCTGTATTTTAAATAGCTTTTGAGTATTTTTTTTTTATTCTTTTTTTCATTCATCATGGACCGAAGGAAAATTAAAAGAGAAAGTAACAGTTCTTATACATGCATTTTTGGCCACGTAACAGTTTTTATACAAACATCTTTTGTCCCTAGGCGTTGCTCTTTTCTAATTATATTATGAAGTATTGATTTTGATATAAATTTATGGCAAGTTAAAATTAGCAGAATGTTAAGATGTAAGTTAGTGTTTACTTATTTCAAAAATGATGCAGGTATTACTTATAACCATCTTGTTTATATAATAATAATCATATCACTTACCATTTAAGTTTATACAGTAATTTATGTAGTATATTAAAAATTTGGATTTAACTTGTTGACTTTCATAGCTTTTCATTGTTTTAAGTGTAGTGACTTTAGAAATTTGAGCCAAAAAAAATTAATTCAGTTATAATTGTATTTTTCTTTTAAACCTTATTATGTATCTTAAATGTTTCAATTTAATTATCACTTACAAAGTACTAAAGCAACTGCAATATTCTTGAGCATTATAGTACTACCATTTCGTAATGAAGTTGGCATCTATAACAAGGTTGTAATTTTATTTCATAAATTATGGATTTACCCTCTATGCAATAATTTGTATTTTATGTAATTAAAATAAAGACCATTTGAAAAGCTAATCACACAGAAATGTCCAAACCAAAAAAGGTTTTTAAATTTGTTATGTAAGATCTCAACATAAAATTTCAAGTGAAGTATTTGTATGTAGTCTCTGAACTTTTAAACATAGTGGGTTAATTTACATATACTGAACTAAAACTAAATCAAACAGTCCCTCAAGTTAAATAATTACGGTATGAATAATATTACACTCAATAGTCATTAAAGTAGCTTTAGCCACGTGGATATCAAATAGACACTAAAGTACAAATTAATACTACTGTAGACGGTCAAAATCATACGACCCCGATTTTGTAGATTCGAGAGGTCGCATCGAGAGAAGAAGTCCGATAAAGACCTAGCTCGGGCTCGAAGGCAGAAGAAGAGGCTCGGAGACCTAAGTATTCGAGAGACATCAAAGCCAAGTACAATCGATTCAAAAACAGTACCGTTATGAGTTTGTTACAAAAGGATAAGTTTCTCGCCACGTCCCCAAGATCATGGCGTAAATTTCGGGATAGATTTGTACGAATTAGTACAAATCCGTACTAGGTTGTTATACAGTTGTCCCAAAAAAATTCTTTACTGTCAATAGAAATGTACCTTATTTGGGGTTCCCCTCCTATATAAAGGGTACCCCAATCATTTGTAAGGGGAGGAATCATTGAAAAAGAATATACACATTTACTTTTCTGCTCATTTCTCAGAAATTGTCCTTTACCTTTATTATATTCTCTTTGCTTATTTCTACTGTTCATCGAGGTCCTTCTTGAGGTCACCTTGGGGCTTGAGGAAGAAACTCGTTCATATACTTCTTTGATTTAATCTGCTCATTCAACTCACGCACATACTTTTCTTGTTAGAGTAATTAGTATTGGACTAAATCACATATCTTTGAAACCTCATTATAATTGTTACTCAATTTTTAGGGTAAACAATTTAGCGCCCACTGTGAGGCCTAGAGATAATAGTGATTATTTCATTACTGATTCTCATTACACATGATATTTTTACACTTTTTCTTGTCAAGATTTTCTGATTTTCAGGATTAAAATATGTCAAACTCGCAAAACACACCTGTTCATAACAGCGAAGGTCTCGGATTTCATGGGAAAACAACAATATAGGAGTCGGTGTACCACCGATAAACCCTGGGGATGCCAAATGTGGAACCAGTCGATGTTGGTTCACACATTGCTCTAAACACCGACTTAGGCACCGACATCGGAGGAAACGTACGCCGGGAGACCCGTCCTGGTGGCCAAAGAACACAGGGTCAAGAAGATGGGGAAGTCAGCCTCCAAGTAATCTTCGAAATGTTACAAGCGCAACAAATTTCTATTGCTCAGCTGCAAAGTTAACAAAGGACTCCGAGCATGATGGGGCCAAAAACTACTCGTCGTGCTTAACCAATACAGGAAAGGTCAAGAGATGATGAGTCTGGGGTTGATCCCATTATCATGAGAACGCTCGAAGAACTCAAAAAAAGGATCGAGTCAGGAGAAAAAAAGGATCAAGGATAATGATAAAAAAGTGGAGACATGCAACTCGCGGGTCGGCCAAATACCAGGAGCGCCTCCGATTTTGAAAGGTCTTGATTCCAAAAATTTTGTGCAAAACCCTTTTCCCCAGAGCGCGGCTACGAATCCTATTCCAAAGAAGTTTTGCATGTCGGATATTCCTAAATACAACGGGACCACCGATCCCAATGAGCACATCAGTATGTACACATGCGGTATAAAGGAAAACGACTTGGAGGACGATGAAATTGAATCGGTTCTACTAAAATAAATTTGGGTAGACTTTGTCTAAAGGGGCGATGATTTGGTACCACAACTTGCCCTCGAACGCTATCGATTCATTCGCCATGCTGGCAGATTCATTTGTGAAGGCACATGCTGGCGCTATTAAAGTTGCAACAAGGAAATCAGACGTCTTCAAAATTAAAAAAAGGGACAACGCGATGTTGATGGAATTTGTGTCTCGATTTCAGATGGAACGAATGGAACCACCACCAGTCTGTGATGATTGGCCCGTTCAAGCTTTCACCCAGGGGTTAAACAAGCGGAGCTCGATAGCGTCACGACAATTAAAGCAAAACTTGATTGAGTATCCTGCCGTGAATTGGGCGGATGTGCATAACCGATATTAGTCAAAGATTAGGAACGAAGAAGACCAGTTAGGAGCCTCATCGGGTTCGGTTTATCTGAGCAGATTATCAGCAAAGGATTCGAGGGACGCATACAGGGAACCAAGGTCTAACAAAGAACGGTATCAGCCGTATGTCAACGAACGAAGAAATAATTCGAGGCGCAATGTACCTCGGAATGATCGAAGAGTGGATCAAGGACAGAATCCTCGGGGACTCATGAGTAAGTCCGGATTTGATAGGCATGGAAGACTGGCAGAGGCACCTTGATTATCAGAATACAACTTCAGCATCGATGCCTCGGGGATCGGTTCAGCCATTGGGAAGATTAGGGTAACCAGATGGTCTAAACCTATTCAAACTGACCTTTCTCAAAGGAATTCCAACTTGATGTGTAAGTACAACGGGACACATGGGCACAAGACTGAGGATTGCAGACAATTAAGAGAGGAGGTAGCCTGATTATTCAACGAGGAGCATCTTCGGCAATTTCTCAGGGATAGAGCCAAAAACCATTTCCGGGAAAGAGACGCCAATATAAAGAATGAACCAGAGGAACCTCAACATGTTATTCATATGATCATCGGCGGAGTCGAAGTCCTGCAGGAACCCATGTTCAAACGCACAAAAGTATCAATTACAAAGGAGAAGCGGAATCGAGACTACGTGCCCGAAGGCACCCTTACATTCAATGAAGAAGACACCGAAGGCCTCTCTCAACCGCACAATGATGCACTGGTGATTTATGTTTTGTTAAATAAATTTCAAGTTAAATATATTCTTGTGGATCCAGGTAGCTCGGTGAACATAATCAGGTCAAGGGTCGTAGAGCATCTTGGGCTGATAGATCAAATCATACCTGCATCTCGAGTCTTGAATGGCTTCAACATGGCAAGAGAAACGACGAAGGGGAAATAATCCTCCCAGTGAACATGACCGGGACTATACAAGGAACTAAATTTCATGTCATCGAAGGTGACATAAGGTACAATGCATTGCTTAGAAGGCCATGGATCCATAGCATGAGGGCAGTACTCTCGAACCTTCACCAAATGATGAAATTTATGACAAAAGATGGTGTAAAGATAGTGTACGGGGAGCAACATGCAGCAAAGGAGATGTTTGTAGTTCACAATTTGACACCAGCATCGACACCCTCAACCTCGGAAAAGTCGAACGTCAAAAATAAGCAGACGACCAAATAGCAATTACAGGACACATCCTCGATTGAATCTGAGGAACATGTAGCCAAGGATGAGGGATAGGACTTCCTTACCCCCCCCCCCCCCCGAACTTTTGACACCCATAGGAGTCGGACACAACGAAGTCCACGATCGAGGAACTAGAGCAGGTGATACTAATCGAGAATCTACCGGAATTGAAGGTATACTTGGGAACATGGTTAACCCCCGAACTCAGGAAAAAACTCATTCAATTCCTTACCGATAACATATTTGTTTTGCTTGGTCCCATTTAGATATGACAGGAATCCCCTCGGAGATAACCACTCATCAGTTGAGTCTCGATCCCAAGTTCAAACCGGTAAAGCAAAAGAGAAGACCCCAGTCCGAGGTGAAGCACACATTCATAAAGGACGAGGTAACTAAACTTCTCAAAATAGGGTCCATTAGGGAAGTAAAATACCCCGAGTGGCTAGCCAATGTAGTAGTAGTCCCTAAAAGGGGAAACAAACTTAGAATGTGTGTAGATTACAAAGATTTGAACAAAGCGTTCCCTAAAGACTCTTTCCCACTACCTAACATCGATCGTATGATCGACGCCACGGCTGGCCACAAGATCCTAACCTTTCTGTATGCCTACTCCGGGTACAATCAGATTCAAATGAACCCGGAGGATCAAGAAAAAACTTCATTTATTACGAAGTATGGAACATATTGTTACAACGTAATGCCCTTCGGGCTAAAAAATGCAGGGGCTACATACCAACGCCTAGTTAATAAGATGTTTGAACAACAGATATGAAAATCTATGGAAGTTTATATTGATGACATGCTAGTTAAATCCTTGCGCGCAGAGGACCATTTGACTAATTTGCAGGCAACATTCGAGATCTTAAGAAAATAGAACATGAATCTCAACCCCGAGAAATGTGCCTTCGGGGTTGGCTCGGGTAAATTCTTGGGTTTCATGGTATCGAACAGAGGGACAAAAATCAACCCCGACAAAATTAAAGCCATCGAAGAAATCACTGTCGTGGACAGTGTGAAGGCCATACAACGGCTGACCGGGCGAATAGCTACTCTAGGCCGATTTATCTCGAGATCATTGGATCCGAGCCATCAATTCTTCTCCCTAATCAAAAAGAAGAATGACTTCACACAGACTCCAGAATGTCAGCGAGCGGTTGGAGGAGTTAAAGCGATACTTATCGAGCCCGCCCCTGCTTCACACTCCGAAGGAAGATGAAAAACTTTACTTATACTTGGCTGTATCTGAGGTAGCGATAAGTGGTGTGCTGGTTCGAGAAGACCAAGGTACACGATTTCATGTTTATTATGTAAGTCGAACCTTAGGGGATGCTGAAACCAGGTATCCGCATTTAGAAAAATTAGCACTTGCATTAATAAGCGCATCTAGAAAATTAAAGCCATATTTCCAATGTCATCACATATGTATGTTAACTACATACCCACTTCGAAATGTTTTGCATAAGCCCGAGTTGTTGGGCCGGTTATCCAAGTGAGCCATCGAACTTGGAGGGTATGATATCGAGCATCAACCTCGAATGGCCATCAAGTCTCAAATTTTAGCAGATTTCGTGGCAGATTTTACGCCTGCTCTCGTACCCGAAGTAGAAAAGGAACTTCTACTAAGATCGGGTACATCATCGGGGGTATGGACCCTCTTCACAGACGGCGCCTCGAATGTGAAAGGGTCCGGGATCGGTATTGTTTTAAAACCACCTACAGGCAGAGTCATTAGACAATCTATCAAAACTTCTAGATTAACTAACAACGAGGTCGAGTATGAGGCCATGATTGCAGGTATCGAACTAGCCAAAAGCCTGGGAGCGGAGGTCATCGAGGACAAATGTGACTCTCTTTTGGTGGTAAACCAAGTAAACAAGAGCTTCGAAGTTCGAGAGGATAGGATGCAAAGGTATTTGGACAAACTACAAGTAACATTGCACCGCTTCAAAGAATGGACGCTGGATCATATACCTCGAGAGCAGAATAGTGAGGCCGATGCACTTGCGAACATGGGGTCATCGGTCGAAGAAGACGATATTGTCCTAGGGACTGTAGTCCAATTGTCGAGGTCCGTGGTCAAGGACGGCCATGCTGAGATTAATTCTACAAATTTGACATAGGATTGGAGGAACAAATATGTCGAGTATTTGAAGCTCGGAAAGCTCCCCTCAGACCTTAAAGAGTTGAGGGCCTGTGGGCCAAAGCAGCTCGATTCATGCTAGATGAAAATGAAATATTGTATAGGAGGACCTTCGACGGACCACTAGTAATATGCTAAGGACCAGGGGATACCGATTATGTGTTGCAAGAAATCCACGAACATACTTATGGGAACCACTCTGGCGCCGACTCTTTGGTTCGTAAAGTAATTAGAGCTGAATATTACTGGGATAGCATGTAAAGAGATATTAAGGAGTTCGTTCGAAAGTGTGACAAATGCCAAAGGTTTTCACCGATGATCCATCAGCCCAGTGAACAACTCCATTCGGTCTTATCCCCGTGGCCATTCATGAAATAGGGGATGGACATTGTCGGCCCCCTGCCAATGGCACCAGGTAAAGCTAAATTCATTTTGGTTATGATCTATTAATTTTCAAAATGGGTTGAAGCGCAGGCCTTCGAGAAAGTAAGAGAAAAAGAAGTAATAGATTTCATATGGGACCACATTGTGTGTCAGTTTAAGATACCCACTAAAATAGTATGCGACAATGGGAAGCAATTTATCGGCAACAAGGTGAAAATATTCCTTGAAGATCACAAGATCAAAAGGATTTTATCGACACCGTACCACCAAAACGTAAATGGCCGGGCCGAATCCACAAACAAAACTATTATCCAAAATTTGAAGAAGAGGTTGAACGACGCTAAAGGGAAGTGGAGAGAAGTGTTTCCTGAGGTACTATGGGCATATCTAAAGACGTTTAAATCAATCACAGGGGAAACTCCATTCTCTTTGGTGTACGGATCCAAAGCGTTAATTCCGATCGAGATCAGGGAGCCCAGCGTCAGGTTTCAGGATACCACCGAGGATTCAAACCATGAGGCTATGAACACTTGTCTCGAACTACTAGATGAAAAATGAGAAGCTGAACTTGTTCGAATGACCGCACAAAAGCAAAGGATCGAGAGGTATTATAACAGGAGGGCGAACTTTCGCCACTTCGGAATAGGGGAATTAGTTCTATGAAAAGTCACCCTCAATACTCGAGACCCAAATGAAGGAAAATTAGGCCCTAATTAGGAAGGACCGTACCGTGTCATCGGAGTCGTGGGGAAGGGATATTACAAACTTAGCACAATGGAACGTGAACGACTACCAAACAACGAGAACGTATCGCTACTCAAACGATATTATTCCTAAGGTATGACTTACTTATTTTTCCATTTATGTTTAAGACTAACCCCTCGCAGGTATTCGATCGAAGACGTCGAGGCGCTCTTCAACTCGAAGACCTTAGGTTTTAAAGCATGTGTTGCACTCTTTTCCCCTTAGATCGGGTTTTATACCAGATGGGTTTTGCCGGCACGATTTTTAACGAGGCAAAAATTATATACTACCTAAGGGGAATTCAACAAGTATCCACGGCTTCTTTCCAATCAACCTCGAATACTGGAGGGCATCAACCCTCGGGGACTAGTATTTTCGAGGAAAATAGGAAAATACTTCACGCCTAAGAAGGCCTCGATAGGGAAACTTTGTAATGGACCAAACGGCCAAAGGAACCGTTCCCATATAGGAATACTGATCCTCGAAGGAAAAACATGTACACACATACGAGTTATTGAAGAAAGCACCTTTTCTATTTAAACATCTCATGTGTTGAAGAAATGTTACTCCATACTTACGATTCTATATGAGAAAAGGCTCAAGATCCAAGACACAAGTACATCTCGACCACTCGGGGACTAACATCGATAGTCAAACACATTCGAACTATGCAAACTTAAACTCATAAGACCTCAAAGAGGCAACCCTCGACATAAAGGCCAAGGCCATCATACTCGGGGACTAACCTTTTGAAAAAGTTCAAAGGGTTATCGGGAAATAAGTCCAAGAGACATACCCGAAGGCTACGGCCTTATTAAAAGACTACGGTCATATAAAAAAAAAGACTACGGCCGAAATAACGCGGCTCGAAAACGTCTGACTTCCGCCATAAGTTAAAGGCCTTCGAATACTTTGAAAACCCGGTTAAACTAGGCTACCTTCGGCAAAAGCAAAAAGGGCCTCAATAAAATCGGCCCTCGAATAATTTAAAGGCTTCGATAAAATCAGCCTTCGAAAAAAGCCTCAAGAGGTATTCAATTACCATAACACAAACGGATTACAAATGAGGTTCCGATCAATCAAACCTTCAAAAAACCCAACAGGTACAAAAAACACATGCTAAGGCACAATGAAACTTTAACTAAGTCTTTCAGCTGAAAAAAGGGAAAAATTATAGCCATCCTAGAGGCCGAAGTGGCCAACCTAAAAGAGCCTAAGGGCATATATAAAAGAGCCTAAGTGCCGAAGCATACAAAGTTCGAGACCTTACTCTCACTCAACTCGGACTTAAGAGTCCCATCATCCCGAGCTCGCATCAAATCGACTTAAACATAGCTCGAGGTATTTTATTATAAGTTCGAAGATCGCCTATTGATCACTAAAAACCCTAAGGGTTGTTATATTTAGAATCCGAGCCAATGCTCACTTGATCGTTGAAGTTATCAAATTTTATCACAAGATAAAGATAATGCGGAATTCAATACAAAATGAAGATGGAGCAAAGGAAATCTTCACATTTATAAAATATATTTACAAAGGATATTTAAAACACTCACGAAGGGGCCTTTACATAAAAAAAGAAAAAATAAATAACCTAGTCTACTTTGGGGCCGCATGATCGGGAGCCACATCTTCGGGAATCTCCTCCTCGAGGACTTCGTCCTCATCTCCCCCGCTCTCGGAGGCACTAGCGGAACCCTCGTCATCGGAGAGCAAAGCGGCAGCCTCTTCCTCTAGAGTTTTTGCTTCATTGATATCAGCTGAGTGGTCGAAGTCTCGAGCGTGCACCTCCTCGAAGGCTTTTCTACGCGACTGCAACCTAGCATGGTTAAGGGCACATGATAGCTTAATTTCGGCCGCAATAGAGATCTCCAGTGCCTGATTGTTAGCGGCTACATCCTCAGCTCGGTACGAGGACACAAATGCCTCCGCTTCGGATTTGTCTTTCGCAAGCTCGGCGGCCGATTTATCTTTGAGCTCCCCAATTTTGCAACCACAGGCCAGGATTTCCTCCTTCGCATTTTGAAGTTGGTGTTCGATTGAAGACAATTGCTCCTGAAGGGTATCTTTCTCCAAGGCGAGATGGTCCATGTGTTGTCTCCACCCTAGGGTCTCGACCTCCTTTGTCTTGAGCTCTTCTAGAAGCTGCTCCACCAGCTCGCACTTTTGCTGAATCTGCAAAGTTGAAGTATTAGTCACCTAATTGAATAAAGTCATAACAAATCCTCGAAAGTTGTATTACCTGTTCAATAAGCTCGATCTGTTCTTGATGAGCCTTCGCCCGGAGATCCCTGACCTCCTCCTATTTCTTTATATAAAGGCACTTAAGGCCATCCCTCTCTTCCACTAGCTTCTTAAGCTCGACTTCACATCGGGCTAACTCAGCCCAAGCTTTGGAAAATGCTTGTCAGTGAAGCAACTCGGCAGTCACGCAAAGAAAATGAGTTAGACTTAGAAAGATGAGAATTAAGCTCGAGCATAATTATGAAGACAAAAACTTACTTGTTTAATAAGCCTTTGGGCCTCATCAAAAATAAACAAGGCATCAGGATCGGAACCATCCTCGATCCCTGCAAGGCACTCCTAAAGAATGTCACTTCCTTCAGGGTCGTTCCCACATCGGGAGTCCTCATGGCCTGGGCATCTCGAAATTGCCCTTCGGAGAACATCAGGCCCGACGACGAATCATCTACATCGATTATCCCAAGTGATTCACTTGGGATATTATCTTGTCTTTAAAGGGCCTCAGAATTAGGCCCTTCAAGCTCACCCACCAAGTGTCCCTCGGGACGAGAAGCACTTTTTCCACCTGATGGCTCTGGAACTTTGCTCGAGCTCCCCTCCGAAATTTCTTCGGTTCGAGATTGAACCGCGTCTTCCACCATCGGTTCAGCGGCCTTCGAAGCATCAGTGCTTCCCCTTCTCCGAGCTACCAACAGGCAGCCATCATCATCTCCCTCTTCGCCATCTCTCTCCTCATTCTCAGCACAAATACGTTGGACCATTTTGGGAGATAAGGCCACGGTATCGGCCTTAGAATTTCGAAGCTGGCTTTTCCTTCGCTTCGGGGAGCTTGCAGGCAACCCCCTCTTCCTTTTCTTCTCCTTAACAGGTTTTGGGATTTCTTCTTCACCAGGTGGGGGAGGCCGCATAGAAATGGCATCTCCGAGGCCTGCATAAAAATAAAAGTAAGTATTTCACTAAGGAACACAAATATACAAACGATAGAACTCACCATGATTTTTGGCCTCTTATCAACCTTTGGCCAAATCACGCCAACTGCATTCGGCGTATGAAGAAGTAGAGGCCAGAAGTAGAGAATGGGATAAGGTCGAGAAAGAGTTGAATATTCGATTGCTATCGATAGATATGTACTTACGTTTCATGTTCCATTCTTCGGGGACTAGCATCCTCTAGAAAAGAATCAGGTCGGAGGTCCTGATTCGGACGAACCGGCTTATCCACCCTCGATCCTTGTCTTCACCGATAGTGGATAAGAGAGATTTTGAAGACTGGTGTTGCAGATTTATCAGGCCACCTTGATAAAGGCGAGGGATGTATAGCCTGATCAGATGGTCGAGGGTAAAAGACATCCCCTTGACCTGGCTCGAGAAGTATCTAATCAGGTTGACGATTCGCCAGAATGAGGGGTAAATCTGACCGAGCGTCACTTGGTACTGTTGGCAAAAATCGAGAATGACTGGGTCTATGGGACCCAGAGCAGGATCTACGGGACCCAACGTGAATGGGTAGGTATATACACTTAGGTACCCTGCTTTGTGAGTAGTAATGTCCTCTTCAGAGGAAGGGACCACCACGTCTTTTTCCTCCCAATTGCAATCTATTTTCACCTGCTTAAGTTCCGCTTCGGTTTTCAAACTAATATACCGAGACATGGGTTCACATTGACCCGGGACTGAGGAAGGTTTTTCGATTTTTAAATCAGAAGTTGTTTCGCACGGCCCGGGAATACATTCTTCGATATGAGGTGGACGACCGTGATGACGAAGAGGCTTTCTCTTTCTGAGGAACAGTTTTTGACGTTTTGGCCATTGTTTTTGTGAAATTTCAAAAGAAAAGAAGAACTTGGTGATGGAATAAGAACAAGTTGAGGGAAGGGTAAGTTCAGAGAGATTGAAAAAGATAGGGAGACTCTAAGAATGCTTTAAGAAGTAAAGTTTGCAAAGTTGAGGAGTTGGGCTATTTATATGGGTAGCTTAAGCATATTGGGGAAGCCAAATGACCAACCATCAGTCGCCTTCAATTAATGACCTTGGGGAACTGTGCGGATGTGACCTTTCCATCACATCAGTCGTGGACGTCAAGAGGTTGACATCACAGTTGAGGCATCGAAGGGACGGGAATCAAATCATTTCTTATTATTTTATTCTAAAAAATACGGGGACTATCTGTATACGGTCAAAATCATATGACCCCGATTTTGTAGGTTCGAGAGGTCGCATCGAGGGAAGAAGTCCGATAAAGACTTAGCTCAGGCTCGAAGGCAGAATAAGAGGCTCGGAGTCCTAAGTATTCGAGAGACATCGGAGCCAAGTACGATCGATTCAAAAATATTACTGTTATGAGTTTGTTACAAAAGGATAAGATTTTTGACACATCCCCAATATCATGGCGTAAATTCCGAGATAGATTTGTACGAATTAGTACGAATCGATACTAGGTGGCTATACAACTGTCCCAAAAAGATTATTTACTATAAATAGAAATGTACCTTATTTGGGGTTCCCCTCCTATATAAAGGGGACCCCAATCATTTGTAAGGGGGGGGATCATTGAATAAGAATATACACCTTTACTTTTTTGCTTATCTCTCAGAAATTATCTTTTCGCTTTATTATATTCTCTTTGCTTATTTCTATTGTTCATCGAGGTCCTTCTCGAGGTCACCTTGGGGCTTGAGGAATAAACTCGTTCATATACTGGTTTGATTTAATCTGCTCATTCGATTCACGTACTTACTTTTCTTGTTAGAGTAATTAGTATTGGATTAAATCACATATCTTTGAAACCTCATTATAAATTTAAATTGTTACTCAATTTTTAGGGTAAACAACTATATGTGATGAGAATCTGAATGGACCTAAATGTTGTGCCTGACATATTTCCAAATCTAACCCTAAGCGGGACTACCTGCTTATCCCCGAAAGTTAAGTAGAGCATAGATGGACCAATATGGAATACAATGAAACATTATGAATTGACTTTGTGATGAACAGACATGTTGACCATGTCCTGCTTATCCTCACTTATATAGTAGTTGTAGATTTAGTCGCCCTAAATAAAAGAGTCATAGCAGGCGTTTAGACATAAAAAATGTTCGATTTGAAAAGAAAAAGAATTGAAATTAGGTTGAAAAAAAATATTTAAAAATTAAAATTATGTTTGGACGTGTATTTCATTTCAAAAATATTGCAGTCTTTTTAGAAATAAATACTGTTTAGTTCAAAAAAAGAAAATAATTTTTTAAGCTTCCGTATGGACATAGATCTTTTTTAATAATTATTTTTTAATACAATTTCAACTTCCAATAATTATTTTTTAACATAACTTTAAAACTTTTTTTCTCAAATTTTAACCAATTATATGTCCAAACGCTAGATTAGTTTGAATTTCGTCTTCAACTTTTTTAGAAACTCGTTAAAAGATTCAATCAAATGTATAACCAAATAATATTTTCAAGATGAGTTTCAAAAAAAAAAAAAAAAATATGGACAAACGACTCCTTAATCTAATAGCACCAGCTTTTGTGGTCCTGGTGAAACTCTCTCCGCAACCAATATTTATACCAAGCTAATGAATCTAATACGTATTTTTTTATACACTTACTATTTAATTATTTTTAAGTCATGATATGTATCTCAACTTTAATTTTGAATTGCAAATGATAAATCGCTTGGTTTATTGTAAACACATCCCTGATTAAAATATGTATTCTTATTTAAAGTTTTAATTGCTAAACCTTAATTTCTTGGTTTGATGTAAACACCTCTCATAAAAATAATCAGATTGTAAATTAGTGCCAATAAGTGTCATTGAAATTATGTGTATTTATAGTAATGGCATAAATAATTGCAAGGTCTCAAAAACTAATTAGTAATTGTAAGTAGTGTATGGGTCAAAATCCAGCTAAGGAAATTCTGTATGAAGAGGTGATCAAGTGAGAAAACTGCAGCTCCATCATGGGCGACTAGGCCGAGGTCGACCAGGGCAACAATAAGAAGCCCCGAGCAAGGTATTAAGCCGAGGTCGAGTAGAGAAAAAGGGGAATAACAACTAGTATAGTCTCGGAATATCAAAGGGGATATTCTATTGAATATTCCCTCTACTGTAATTTTTTAGGATTTTTGGGAATATCCCATATAAATAGTAAAAGAAAGAGGGCAAAAGGCATGTAACATTCACTCTGATAAGAACTCTTATGAAATGTTGACTCTTGAGATATAATACAAAACTTTACATTTCTACAGTGATTCGATTTGTTGTTTATTCTACATTTTCACGTATTAGATTCGAGAAAGCCTCGTATATTCGCATATCCATTTGTCTCACGTCGTTGTTAGAGGGAAGAATCATCCACCTCATTCAATATTTGGTTGAATTATTCTCCCTATTTACATTTATTTTCATTTAATATCGTTTGTATTAAATTTCTTCTAACGTTATTCGGCGTTATTACACTTGTACATATTAGATCTAGGACTTATTATATTTAACTAGGATTTATCCTATACCTTTTTTATTTTATTTAGTTTAACAAAAGGTTCATACTTTTTGGACAAACAATTTGGCACCGTCTGTGGGGAATTTTCTAGTCAAAGTCATAGTTTTTCTATATCTTAAAAAAACACCAACAGAAAAAACGTAGAATTTTTTTTTTCTACTTACAGGGAAGAAAGATTGAAGGCAGTGGCAGGCCTTACTGCTAATCTCCTAAACACCATCAATGAGGTTAATGGAGAAAACGAGGAGAACGTGACACCAAACGCTTCCCCTAGGAAGTGGTTCACCCCTTCCTCGTGGCAGCGTTACCGCATCCCATGGAAAAGGAGCCTCTACGTCCACAATGGATGAAGCACCACCAGTAGTAAGAAAGCTATTAGAAGCATGACTAACGAAGTATGCCGACAAGTATACTCGACAAACCTGCCCAAAGGGCTAGCAGGGAGGATGCACGAGTCGACATCACAACAAAAACAAATGAGCAGCACGTTCCACCTCCCTTAACAGGTATCACTCACACCGTTAATGAGGCAGGTAACGACACTCTTACATCAATCCTAAGAAAAATCGAGGAAATGGAGAGAGAACAAAGCGCTCTGCAACCAAATCAGGGAGCACCAAGAAAGGGTAGACAAGATACCAGGCGCCCCAAAGCTCTTACCAAAATGGGATGCCGGTCGGTTCGTGGAACAACCATACAACGACGAGGCCGCACCACATGCTATACCTAAAACATTCAAGATGTCGCCATACTTGAAAATATATGACGGCACAACGAACCCTGAGGATCACGTTAGCCACTATGTCACTGCAGTTAAGGCCAACGACCTCGCCAAGGAACAAATATCATCCATACTGCGGAAATTATTTTGTGAAACCCTAACCGGGGGAGCGCTAACGTGGTACTCACAACTGCCACGCGTTCCATAGAAACATTAGAGGAAATGGCTAAGTTTGTCACCGCACATGCCGGGGCCAAGAAAGTAGAGGTGAGGGTGAACGATATATTCGCCATAAAAAAATCACCTGGTGAAGGACTCAGGGACTTCCTCGCCCGATTCAACCGAGTTAGAATGACTATCCCAAATGTATCGAAAGGGATGGCGGTAGCAGCATTCCAAAATGCACTGAACAAGAGCGGTTCGAGGGAAACCAAAAAACTGTTGAGTCGGTTCATGAAATAACCCACCACTTGGGACGAGATACACAATGCATACGGTTATGAGGTGAGAGCTGACGAGGACGACCTCAACGGGCCAACCCAAAGATTAACATCGATCCAGATGGAATCAAGAAAATATTGTAGAAACGATAACAGAAGGGATCATGTAGGTCCGTATCTCAATCGTGAACGACACCAACCATAAGTCAGAACTGCCGCCATACCACCCTCTCGCCATGGATATGGTCCATCCAAGCGGCAAACAGGGACTCACGAAAACGAAAGAGGTATGCCCCACTATTATGTTCTCACAAATTTTGTGTTTGTCTTTCAGAGATAGTCTACGCCCTGGAGAAGCTCGGCCCAAAGGTGAAATGGCCACAAAAGATGAAATCCAGCCCGAACACCAGGAAGTCAAATGCCTTTTGTGAATTCCACTAGGAACGACGTCACAAGACCGGGGACTGCATCGCTTTGAGGCAAGAGGTAGTGAACATGCTCCACCAAGGGCATTTGAGAGAATTAATGAGCAGCTGAGGAAGGGAGAACTTCGCTCGATGATGAGAACATCAAGGACCACCGAAGCAACCCTCCCTAACCCGCACTATCCAAATGATCACCAGTGTAGGCGACGAGGCGTCAATCAACAACGTAAAGTTCACAACCACCCATAAGCTGAAGCGATCAATCACCCATGAACGATATGACAACCTCAAAGAAAATATCCTCTTCGACGAGTCGGATACCCACGGTTTGACCTTTCCTCACTATGATTCCCTTGTTATTGCTTTGCTCATTTTACATACTGACGTAAAATGCATTATGGTAGATAACAGAAGAGGCGCGTGCATTATCCACCCTCGAGTTCTCACACAAATAAGGCTCGAAGACAGGATAGTGACACGCTGCATATCACTAAAAGGTTTAAACAATGTAATTGAGCGGACTTTCGGAGAAATCACACTACCCGTACTGGCCGGTGGTGTCACACTTGAGATTACGTACCACCTCATGGACCAAGACACATCGTACAATGCCATCATAGGATGGACTTGGATACACACTATGAGGGTCGTCCCATCCAGCTTATATCAGGTCATCAAGTTTCCCACCTCGTAGGGAATATTCAGCATCTGCGGCGAGCAGCGCACATCCCAAGAATGCTATCGCATCGCCCAAGACTGCACGTACACCCAACAGTTGAAAGGCAAAGGCGTAGAAGCATAGCAATTAACAAAGTCGAGGTCGAATGATGACGAAGGGAAAGAGTTTGTGGAGGCCACGGGATCGATTGTCGAAGACCTTGACCCCATTCAGCTCGATAAGAGAGACCACAACAAGAAGGCTTATATTGGCCACAAACTCCAAGAACCAGGTAAATTCCATCAATTTTTAACTAACAATAGGGACTTGTTTGCTTTATCTCATGTAGATATGTCGGGCATCTCGAAGGAAATAGAAACACAAAAATTGAACTTCGAACCACTCTATCCCCCGGTACAGCAGGTTAGAAGAAAATTCAACGCCACAATAAACGATGTTGTCCGCGAAAAGGTGGAAAAACTACTTGAAAACGGCTCAATTAGGGAGTCAAAATATCCCCAATGGGTCGCCAACATGGTCATGGTAAAAAAAATGGAAAATGGTGAATATGCGTAGACTTCACATATATGAACAAAGCATGCCCGAAAGACTCGTTCCCACTTCCTCACATTGATCATCTCATCAACACAACAGCAGGGCACGAGCTGTTAAGGTTCCTAGAGGCCTATTCGGGTTACAAACAGATCCTCATGGAGGAGGAGGACTAGGAGAAAACTACCTTCATCACACACCAAGGACGTACTACTACAGAGTTATGCCGTTCAAAATGAAAAACGCAGGGGCGACATATCAGAGGCTAGTAACCAGAATGTTCAAATAACAGCTCGACAAAACCATGGAAGTATATATAGATGATATGTTGGTCAAGTCGAAAAGAAAGGATGACCACATCGACCATTTGAGGGAATCCTTCGACATACTTAGGCAGTACGACATGAAACTGAACCCCAAGAAATGCGCCTTCGGCATAACCTCAAGAAAATTCCTCGACTTTTTGGTGTCGCAGAGAGGCAGAGGTTAACCCCGACCAAATCAAGAAGGAATACCAGAAAACTTGACCAGCAAGAAACATGTGCAGAAGCTGACCGGACGTATAGCCTCCCTATTGAGGTTCATCTCACGATCCTTTGATAGATGCCACAAATTTTTCGGCGTACTCAAAAAGGACAATGAACTTCAATGCGTCGACACCCTAAGAGAACTAAAGGCGTACTTGTCTTCGCCCCTGTTGCTTGATAAGGCAGAACCTAGAGAGCGCCTCTTAATCTACCTGGCCGTATCCGACGTTGTAGTAAGCGCAGTCTTGGCTCGAGAAAATAAAGGTACGCAATCTCCAATATACTACATTAGCAAGACCTTGGTCGATGCCGAAACGAGGTACCCTTACCTCGTAATCTTGCCTTGGATTTGGTCATAGCTTCACGAAAGCTTAGACCTTATTTCCAATGCCACCCTATCTCAGTGCACGACATTTCCCCTGAGGAGTATCTTACATAAACCCGAGTTGTCGGGTAGGTTGGCCAAATGGGCCATTGAGTTAAGCGAGCATGATATAACCTATCAGCCGCAAATAGCGATAAAGTCGCAAGTACTCACCGACTTCGTTGCCGACTTCAGCGCTAAAATAATGCATGAGGTCGAAAGGGAATCCACTAGTACCTCCCCCAAGGTACACGACCTATGGATTCTGTACACTGATGGCGCCTCCAACGCGTTAGGATCTGGACTGGGACTCGTACTCGAGGTCCCGACAGGCGAGATAATTTTCCAGTCCATACGGTGTCCCGATATGACTAACAATGAGGCCGAGTATGATGCCGTAATAGCAGGATTAAAACTGGCCCTTAAGTACAGAGCACGACCGGTAGTCCTTCGATGTGACTCAACTCGTCGCCAATCAAGTCAAAGGGACTTTCCAAATCAAGGAACAAATGCTACAAAAATATCAGGCCGATATTCGCAAGTTAAATTCGACGAATGCCAGCTTGACCAAATACCTCGAGCGCAGAACGTCGAGGCAGATGGCCGACGGTAGCTACCAAAAGCATAAACGGAAAAGAGAATATGTTCACACTCCTCCACTCAACCATCGACAAAATTAAGGTATGCATTATTAACCTAACTTGGGACTGGCGCAATCGTATCATTGCCTACCTGCAGAACGGCGTTCTCCCAAATGACAAAAAGAATCCAAAAATCTTAATGCAAGCAGCCAAGTATATCATCATCAACAATGACCTATACATGAGGACGTATGGCGGCCCTCTAGCGAAATGTATGGGACCAAACCAAACACGACACATCCTAGAAGAGGTCCATGAGGGTCATTGCAGGGCTCACACCGGCAATCGAGCCCTAGTTAGATGTCTCATGCGAGCATCCTACTACTGGCCCACAATGAAAAAAGAAGCAGTTGATTTTGTTAAAAAATGTGAACCATGCCAAACGTACGCCCCCATGATCCACCAAGCGGGTGATCACCTCCACTCAGTCATGTTTCCCTGGCCCTTCATCAAATTGGGAATGGATATCGTCGGCCTCCTTCTCACAGGATGAGGTAATGTACGATTTCTGTAGGTTTTAACTGACTATTTTTCTAAATGGGTGGAAGCAGGTGCATTCGCCCAAACACGCGAACAAGAAGTGATCGCCTTTATATGGAGGAACATCGTATGCCGCTTAGGCATCCCAAAGAAATCAATTGTGACAACGGACCTTAATTTACAGGGAAAAAGGTCACCGAGTTATTCGAGAAATGGCACATCAAAAGAATACTCTCCACGCCGTATCACCCCGCCGGCAATGGACAAGTTGAATCCTCCAACAAAATGATATTGAATATCATTAAAAAGAAACTCAAAAACGCCAAGGGACTATGGCCAGAGGTGTTACCAGAAGTGCTATGGGCATATCACACCATGCCAAAGACAAGCACAGGGGAAAAAACATACTCACTAGTCTATGGGACTGATGCAGTGATACCAGTCGAGGTCGGAGATCCAAGTCTAAGATATTCAAATGAGAGTGGGCCAAGAAACACTGAAAGCAGAAGGCAAGACCTCGACGAGGCCGAAGAACAAAGAGACATGGCTTACATAAGAATGGTAGCCCAAAAACAATAGGCAGAGCGATACTACAGCAAAAAAGCCAAGGTCAGACCACTCAAGGTCGGAGACTATGTACTCAGGGCCAAAACACAGGCGAGAAAAGATCCACGGGAAGGAAAACTGGGGACCAATTGGGACGGCCCATACAAAATCACGGCGGCAGTAAGTAAAGGGTCATTCCAACTGGAAACAATAGAGGGAAAATTACTAGCAAACAATTGGGACGTTGTCCCAATTGGGTTTTCTCGGGGAGTTTTTTAACAAGGGAATGAAGAGGGAATCTTCATCGCTCTACCTCTCAACTACTTCTCCATGTCTACCAATAAAGGGACTAGATAGACTGGGACTTCTCCAATATATGTACGAACAGAGAAAAAACATGTAAAATTCTCCAATGAATGTATAAACAAAGCGAAATATGCAAACATATGATGTTCACATGTATCCACCAAGTTTACACATTACGCCAATCTAGGAAACAACATTCCACCTCGTTCGAATCAATTTTAAAGTCAACATTCGACCTTTCTCGAATCGACTAACATTTGACCTCGTTCGAATCACTTAAAAGTCGACATTCGACCTTGCTCGAACCGACTTACATTCGACCTCGTTCGAATTAATTTATAAGTCGACATTCGACCCTGCTCGAATCGACCAACATTCGACCTCGTTCAATAATTTATAAGTCGACATTCGACCCCGCTCGAGTCTACCAACATTCGACCTTATTCAAATCAATTTTAAAAGTCGATATTCGACCTTGCTCGAATTGGCTTACATTTGACCTCGTTAGAATTAATTTATAAATCGACATTGGACCCCGCTCGAGTTGACCAATATACGACCTCGTTCGAGTCAATTCTAAATGTCAACATTCGACCTTTATTGAATCGTCTTACATTCAACCTCGTTCGAATCAATTTTAAAGTCAACATTCGACCTTTCTCGAATCAGCTTACATTCGACCTCGTTCGAATTAATGTATAAATCGAGAATCAACCCCGCTCGAGTCGACCAATATTCGACCTCGTTTGAATCAATTCTAAAAGTCAACATTCTACCTTTCTTGAATCGTCTTATATTCGACCTCGTTCGAATCAATTTTAAAGTCAACATTCGACCTTTCTCGAATCGACTTACATTCGACCTCGTTCGAATCGAGTCATATTCGACCCCGCTAGAATTAATTAAGACACTTGCATACAACTTGGCTCGAACTAATTAAGTAATGATTTGACCTCGCATGAGCTCAACTTACAGTCGGCCTAAGTGAATCGCAGTCAAAACAGTAAATTGAGGAAAAACATTCGAAGGAAAACTGAGAAGTTCAAGAACAAACAGCAAAAGTATTATCATTCCAAAAAAATATCTTACAATGGCCAAACAGGTGCTCGCAAAAAAAAGAAGAGAACAACAAAAATACAAAGAAAGTACACTACTCGGCATCATCACCCCCATCACCATCATCGCCAACGCCCTCGTCGTTGGAGTATTCATCATCATACCAAGCACCTGGCTCAAGCCCGTCTATATCATCTTCATCATCACCCTTCCCGGGTGTGCCGGGATTGTACCTACAAGCGTCCCGAGATGCACGTGCCTTAACACAAGCATCCTCAAATTTCGTCTCAGAAGCTTTCCTGGTTGTCATCTAGCCACTGACTATATCTAGATGAGCCTCAGCATGAACCCTCTTCTCATAAATCACGTGGAACATTGGGATAAGTAGAAGTGTGGGAGGAAGACGGTTGAGCCAGCTATTGTGCCTTCTCGGCCTTGAGGACGACAATCTTCTCGTTCAAGTCCAAGACCTCTGTCTCTAGGCCACCTATCCATTCTTCGAGTCTCGCCTCCTCAAGCGCAGACGTCTTCTTTTCATTTACCCGCTCAGATTTGAAGACACGGATGTAACCCGCTAATGCCGCCGCCTCTGCCACAACAGTCGTTCTGGCTTTTTCGGCTCTATCCATCTCCACCATTTTTGCAGCCAACTCATCATTCAAAACATTGGCTCTAGCTTCACTCTGCTCGAGCTCGGCCCGCAAGGAGGCCACTTGAGCCTGAAGGTCAACGCACTCATCCATAACCCCCTTGCTCACCTCAAGTTCTTCCTCTTTATCTCTCAACTTCCCTTCGATCTCACTACACTCGCTGATAGCTCTCACAAGCTCATCGTCCTTCTACTTCAAATCATCTCGGTGAGACTGGAATTGACCATCCTCGCCGAGTATGCTGCCTAGTGCACGGTGCTTGTTACAATACTCCCTATACTTAGACTCCATTCTTTTATAGAGAGTCGTCCTCTTCTCTTCTCAACGGGCGCTCTTGATCTCCAGAATGAGGGTCTAATAAGCAAGTAGAAAACAGTCAACAAAGAAGAATAACGTAAAGAAAAGGAAAAGATATGAAAACACCAAAAAGACAACTTACTCGCAGGGCCATCCCAGAGATGCCTAACAACAAGTCAGCGTCCTTTAGTGTCTACAGAGTCTTATTCTTGGTGCCCGTGCATAGGGGAGCCAAAGCTGGGACCACGCGCTCCAAGTTAACTAACAAATTGTAGTCCAAGGGGATGATGATGTTTCGAGTAGACTCCTCAGTTCTCACCTCTAGCCGAGCGAACCCCTCATCAAAAGTCCGCACCTCATGGGGGTCTATGTAAGAGCCGGACCCATCATTGTCCACAACAATTGTCTTTCCTCTCCCTTCGCCGGACGAGGATGCGACCTCAAAAGCCCCTGACCGCCCTTCTTCCATGGAAACCTCCGCTACCCAGACGACCCCTCTTCCACGGTGACCTCTTGGGGGGAAACACCCCCCGCAACTGAAGGACACCCTGACTCCATGTATCAAATAACTTCACTCTCAGGTGTAGCCATGGTCGTAACTACACCGGCGATCTCCACTCTCCACCTTTTTAGAAGATCCACCTCCTTTTCACCCGGCGAAGACTCGTCTATTAGGTGCAGTATAGTCTACGTTATTCCACACAGACTCTATTAGCATGAACTACAACCCGACCGAGGCAACCGCTTGGTGAAATGCAAGAACGGGAGCATTCGCCTTCTTTGAAGCTCTCCGACCTAACACCAAAGAGAAAACTGTAAGTAAAATAAAGAAAAAGTAGACTGCAAAGAGGTCGAAGTATTTAAAGAACAGAACCCGACTTACCGGTCGAGGGCTTGGGTCCGAATTTCTTGTTGAAGGACGCCCAGTCGCAGATCCCTACTGTGTGTGCCAAAACTTGGGACACCCAGTCATAGATATCGGCGACCTACGAAGAGGAATGTTTCTCGGCTACACGAAAGTAAAAGAAAACGATTAAGCCACAAAACAGGGAAAAAGGGGAAAAAACGTACTTCAATCAACGAGAACACTTACGGGCAAAATTCTACTGCTCAGGAAATCCACTGGGGCTCACCACTACGTGCTCGATTTTGACAAAGAAGAAGTTGAACCAAAACCGACTGTTCGCCTTATCATCCATTCCTACCACTAGGCCTTTGGTCTCGCGGTGGCGAAGATGTATCATCGTGCCCCTGTGGAAGTTTGGCGCGAAAAGATGCAATAAGTGGCGGATAGAGACTTCACACCCCACCAGCTCCACAAACTTTGTCAGCATGAGGAAAAGTTTGTAAATATAGGGGGAGAGTTGGGCCAGGCAGACGCTGTAATAACGACAAAATTCCTCCGTCAATGGAGGAAGATGGAGAGAGTGTCCTAGTTGGAAAGGGTAGGCATAAAATGCACAGTACCCGGGCCGATGAACCTGGATCACGTCGTCCCCCGTTGGAACCAGGTTTATATGAGTGGGGATGTTGTATTTGACCCTAAGTGCAGCTATTGCTTTGCTTCCATTTCAGACTTTACAGGCTCAGGGTCATGCATAGGGTCCTTCAAAAATTCGACCTAGCTCCTGGTTGCAAGGGACGATCTCTTCCACAGTGGGGAAGCTTTCGTCCTCCATATCCATGGCCTTCCCTCCACTAGAAGGCATAGCCACTAATAGCGGAATTGGTTCTGAGATCATCTCAGAGTTAGGAGTTACGCTGGTCATCTTTTGTTGATGTGTATACGGCGGAGCCGAAAGTATAGAAGGAATAGAGGTGGGAAGTTGCAGGAAATAGGAACACAAGAAAAAAGATAAGGAAGAAGGCAAGATTGAAGAATCAGAGAAGGTAAAAACTTTCTCCAAAGGGTCTTTCCCTTCCTATTTATATAAAACTGCGACGGTCAAATCGATGCAATCAACCGTCAAACAGCACTAGAATCGAAATGACAGAGGCTCGAGGAACAATACACGCATCGGGAAGACGCGTAATGATAACACATGCAGCAATGACATCATCCTAAACCTGCCTCACTGACCACAACTCTCGGAGTGACACATCATCGCCTCGGCAACAATCATTATTACTTAACCTCCACATCCGAATTTCTCAAGAATTACTGTTGATGAAGTCTGAGGTCGACCAAAAGATGACCTCGATAAGTGGAGGGACTAACTGTATGGGTCAAATTCCAGCTAAGGAAATTTGGCATGAAGAGGTGATCAAGTGAGAGAACTGCGGCTCATCATGGGCGACTAGGCCGAGGTCGACCATGGCTCAACAATAAGGAGCTGTCGAGCAAGGCATTAAGGCTAAGGTCGAGTAGCGAAAAAAGGGGAATAACGGCTAGTATAGCTTTGGAACTATCAAAGGGAATATTCTATTGAATATTCCCTCTGCTATACTTTTTTAGGGTGTTTGGGAATATCCCATATAAATAGTAAAAGAAAGAGGGAAAAAGGCATGTAAGATTCACTCTGATAACAACTCTTATGGAAGGTTGACTCTTGATATATAATACAAAACTTTACCTTTTCATAGTGATTCAATTCGTTGTTTATTATACCTTTTCACGCATTAGATCCGAGAAAGCCTCATATATTCTCATAACCATTTGTCTCACATTGTTGTCAGAGGGAAGAATCATCCACCACATTCAATATTTTGATGAGCCATTCTCCCTGTTTACATTTATTGGTATTTAATATATTTATTGCTCATCATTGCATCATCATTCATTCTTGGTAGCATCATTTAATACCGTTTGTATTAAATTTGTTCTAGCGCTATTCGACGTTATTACACTAGTACATATTAGATCTAGGACTTATTATATTTAACTAGTATTTACCCTACACCTTTTTAATTTTAATTAGTTTAACAAAAGGTTTCATACTTTTTGGTCGAACAAGTAGGGGTGTTCATTATTTGGTTTTGGATCATTTTTCCCCGAAAAGAAACAAAACCAAGTAAGTCGATTTTAAAATATTGGAACCAAACCAATTAAGTCTGTTTTTTTATCAATTCTCTGTATGTCGGTTTTGTCGGTTTTTTGGTTTTTTCGGTTATTTATCGATTTTTTCTTAAATATGAGATATACTATAATGACCCGGACGACTATTTTGAGAGTTAGATCCCCGATCCTTTATTAACTTCTTTCCCATATCTAATTCTGCTATTTTATGTTGCCAGGAGGGTTCATGTTGGTTTTTGAAACGAATTGAGACACTTAGTCTCTTATTTGGAGCTTAAGTTGGAAAGTCAATCAGATGTCGACTTGTGTGTAATGACCTCGGATTTGAATTTTTCATGGGTCTTTTAGCTCCATTAGGTGATTTTGGAATTAGGGGCACGTCTGGAATGTCATTTGGAGGTCCGTAGTAGATTTAGGCTTAAATTGGCGAAAGCTGGAATTTTGGTGATTTTTGGTCGACAGTGGAAATTTTGATATCGGGCTCTGAATGGAATTCCGGAAGTGAGAGTAGGTTCATAGTGTCATTTTTGGCTTGTGTATAAAATTTGAGGTTATTCAGACGAGATTTGATATGTTTCGATGTCGTTTGTAGACTTTAGAAATTTCAGAGTTCATTAGGCTTGAATCCGTGTGTAATTCATGTTTTTGATGTTTTTTATGTGTTTTGAAGGCTCGAGTAAGTTCGTATGGTGTTTAAGGATTGGTTGGTATTTTTGTTTGAGGTTCCGGGGGCCTCGGGTGAGTTTCGAGTGGTTAACAGATCATTTTGGACTTTGGAAGATAGAAGATTTTCTGGTGTTTTTGTTGCAGTGATTTGTTCTTCGCGTTCACGAAGGGGATCTCACATTGATGAAGGTGTGGCCAGTGGAAGCATCACGAACGCGTTCGCAAAAGGAAACATGGAACAGTTGTACCCCAAGTATTTCTTCTACGCGTTCGCATAGAGGACCACGCATTCGCGAAAGGTTTGGCAAGTGAAGCTACGCGTTCGCGAGAGGGTTCTCGTGTTCGCAAAAGAGGAAATTTGAGCAGTGGATTTTTTTTCTTTGAGAACGCGAGGCTTTGACCGCGTTCGCGCGAAGAAGGGCGTGCCTGGGAAGAATTTAAAGTTCATAAGCGAGGGTTTGAGTTCATATCACAAATTTTGATTGAGAGCTCGGTAGAAGGAAAATTTGTAGAGATTTTCGGAGGAAGTTATTGGGTAATGATTCCTAACTCCTTTATGATTAAATCCTACTAATCTATGCTTGATTTCATAATTTAATTTCGGATTTGGGGTGGAAAATTGGGGGGGAAATTGAGAAAAGTTCTTAGTCCGAATTTTGGGATTTTGATCGAGATTTTGGTATCGGATTTGAGTGAATTTGGTATAGTTAGACTCGTGAGTGAATGGGTGTTTATAATTTGTGACTTTTACCCAATTTCGAGACATGGGCCCAGGGAAGCTTTTTGGGCGTTTTTCTATTTTCTTGCCTTAGCTTTGATTTCATTAGCTAGATTAGTTACTTATAGCTATATTTACGTTATGTAATTGATTAGATTAGATTTGAGCCACTCGAAGTTGGATTCTTGTGGCAAGAGCGTGATTTCGGATTGATTTGAGCTTGGTTCGAGATAAGTGGCTTGCCTAACCTTGTGTGGGGGAATTCCCCTTAGGATTTGGTACTGTTTGATATATGAGTACGTGAGGTGAAGAGTACGTACACGTGCTATTTCTTTTAAAACTCCATTTTTTTCTTTTCACTAAATCATAACTTGTTTTTCCTTGTTTGAAATACCCTAGCCTATGTAACTACCTTGTTTAGATTAGAAAAGCATGTATACATGTTTTAACTGCCTATTTGAACTCTATACAGTATGTTTAGAAACATATCCTGATTTCTTTGATGTGAACTTAGTCTAAGTTGTAGATTTCCTTGTTGTAACTGTTATTTATATTGGTTGAGCTGCATATTTACTTTGGGACTACGGAACGATATTCCGGGAGATCCCCATGTACTGCATATTTACTTTAGGACTATGGAATGGTATTCCGAGATATCCCTTTGTACTGCATATTTACTTTGGGACTACGGAATGGTATTCAGGGAGATCCCCTTGTACTACATATTTACTTTTGGGACTACAGGATGGTATCCCGGGATATTCCCTGTTGTTATCACCGTGTTCTGAGCTGTTGTCTTTCATTTATTCTACTCCTGTTAGATTTTCGTATTTACTTCTACTGCGATATTTCATTCTGTCTTATTTCATTATATTTATACCAGTAGGTCCCTTACCTGATCTCATCACTACTTGACTGAGGTTAGGCTTGGCACTTACTAGGTACAGTTGTGGTGTACTCGTGCCCTTTCCTGCACATGTTTTTCGTGTGTAGATCCAGGTACTAGCTATTA
Organism: Nicotiana paniculata; assembly: GCA_005239505.1. Lineage (NCBI taxonomy): Eukaryota > Viridiplantae > Streptophyta > Magnoliopsida > Solanales > Solanaceae > Nicotiana > Nicotiana paniculata. The sequence continues at coordinate 13,558 of MDKI01109623.1, read as the reverse complement.
GCCTCAAGTCTAGTTGCGTGGTTGCTGCTTCAGGAGACTTCAAGGTACATATGCCCGTGTCCGCTGACCTCGGAGTCCCCTTCTATCCCCTTGTGTTGAATCTACCCCTGTTTTCTTCAAACATTAATGTGTAGAGCAGTTTGAAACTCTTAGAAACTTGTGACTGGCGACATTCTGGGTTTTGGGAAAGATGATTATTGTATATGTCGAGTGGCACTGTTTATGCTTATTAACTATATCTGTTAGCTGTTATCTTGTGTTTTCATTTCATTTTCGCAATATTAGGCTTACCTAGTCGTAGATACTAGGTATCGTCACGATAGTTCACGGAGGGAGAAACTGGGTCGTGACAAGTTGGTATCAGAACTCTAGGTTCATAGGAGTCGTGAGTCACAAGCCAGTTTATTAGAGTTTCGCGGATCGGTACGGAGACGTTTGTACTTTTCTTCGGGAGGATATAGAACTTTTAAGAACAATCATACTTCTTTGATTTCCTTGTCGTGCAATTTATTGACATCAAAAGTTCTAAAATTTTCTATTATATTCTTTCTCACAGATGGTGAGGACCCGTATCGGGAGATCCGAAGATCAGGCACTCGATCCCCCTGCCAAAGACGCCAGAGGCTAGGGTTGGGATAGAGGACAACTATGCGATGCATCCAAAGCACCTGCGCGAGCTGCGGCAGAGGGGCCCCCAGCAGCTCCAGTTGGAGGGCCGGCACCGAAGGTTCCTGTTGCTGCTCCATCCCTCTAGGAGACCTTAGCTCAGTTCATGATCATGTTCAGCACTTCAGCTCAGGCTGGACTGATTCCGATAGCTCCCGCCACATCTCAGGCCGGGGAGGGGCATAGATTCCTGCAGCCCGTACTTTTGAGCATAGGGTCCATGTTGATCAAGCCCCAGAGTTTACTCCTATGCCCCTAGTGGCTCCGGATCATTATTTAGCTTACAAAGCTATACATGCATTTTGTTTAATTTTTCATAATTTTAGAGCTTTAAATTAATTTTCTTGTATTTAAATTATATATAAATATCTAGTAATTATCCTTTTAAATTATATTGTGATAACTTAGTTACCTAAAATAATTATTTTGCACCTATAATATATGTTTTAAACATTTTATTCACTCCATATAATTATATTAGCATTTTCAAGCTATTTATCTAATTTTGCAATAATGGCCTATATTCATACATAAAGACTCTTTATTTTATATTATTTATGTAGAAATAGCATATTTATATTTTTTTATAATACAAAGTTATTATTTTAAACATTTCAGTGCATAAATAATATTTTCATTCATTTATTAAGAATTTTTTATAAATTATTTTGATAGATTTTGGGGTATTTAAATAATAGCCCAATTTTTTACCTATTTTCGGACCCAAAACTACCCAAGACTTAGCCCAAATTACCCAAGCCCAAAACCAAACAACCCTTTTAAAATACTCGGCCGGCAACCCATTCAAATAACCCACCCAACCACATTCTTTTGTCTTGGCCGTTGATCAAACCCCTTTTAATTACCCCCCTTCACCCAAAATCCTAACCCTTTTCCCCTTGCCCAGCCACCTCATTATTCTCCCATCTCCCCACCCGCCTCTGTTAAACCCTAGCCGTCGTAACCCTAACCTTCTCCAATTCCGACTCAAACATGGAATCAATCCATAATTTACTTACCTATTTTGTGATACTCTACTATTATACGCATGTATGTGGTGTTACTTAGTCTTGCCCTATTTTTGGCAAGAACTATTTCTCAAGTTTGAGTCCGATCTACTTTGATTCTGTGAAGATCTGGACGATCTTTCATCTATATACACATTATAATGAACGATTCTTGCATTATTAGTTCGATTCAAAGCCGTGAGTCCCAACTGGGCTTTGAGATTTTCCCTTTTTCTTTACTGATTTTTTATTGATATTCTTCCCTTTCCTGTGTTTGACTAATTTCCCTTATTTTCTGTTTACTCTATTGTACTTCCTTATTTTATGTGTTATTTTCCCTAAAACTAACTCTAATTGATTCTCGCATGCTATATTTTTCTTATTCTGTGTTTAATCTACCGTGTTCCCCTATTTTATGTGTTAAATCTGCTACTATATAAACCCCTCCCCTAAATCCCCTTGAACAGACTTTTGAATCTCCTTATCATTGCTATTGTTCTCACTACTCTCCTCTCTCACTCACTCACTGTTGCACTCGAACACTCTCTATAATCATTGAATTCGAGGCCGACTGAAAGCCAAGGACATTAAACAACCTCCTCTGGTGCAAGCACTGCTCGGAGCCAATTCTCGAGACTCTTGTGAACTTTGAAGCATCGAGGACTTGGGGTTTTTTCTATTACGCTCTTTTCTCTTTTTATTCTGCTACTGGTTAGTGTTTTAAACCCTTGCAATGTTCAATTTCTTTCTTTCTTTCTGCATATGTATTTGAATTACAGGAGCATGATTTAACTATGATAATGTTCAATACTCTGTTGTCATTATGTGATAATTACACGCATGGGATAGTTTATTGTTTGTGTTATGCTAATACGTATTCTTCACTATGATTAGCACTTCTGTGATTCCTTGTTTTCTGAAATAGGCTCTGTACCATTTAGCATCTGAGCATGTTTAGTTTTGAACTTCAATGAAAGTCCATTTAGATATGAGTCTGATTACTGTGACTGTATGTTATAAAATTTCTTCATATTATGTTTTCGGTACTACCACAACTCTATGGGAACCACCCCCACTTGAATGAACCTTTTAGTGCTATGTCCTATGTATATTTGATTTTCCTTTGTGTATTAGTTATAATAGGTTGAATTCACATAGTTTAGCATATATTTATACTCTAACTTAATGAGGTTTCACGGTCTTAAGTGAGTTAAATGATGATAAATTGGCTCTAATGGTGATTTTTGTGTTTTACAGGAGTACAATAAGCTATTGAGGACTTATGACGGGGATTCAGGAAACCCCATTAGCGCGGGCATTAGCGCGCCCGCGCTAGTCCAGTGATCTACCGGGCAGTGTTAAACCACATTAGCGCGGGCTGTAGCGCGAGACTAGCGCGCCCGCTATAGTCCTGACAAAAAGAAGACGCCGAGAAGGGTAATTTTGGGAGTTTGGGGCCAATCCACTTAACCTATAAAAGGTTCAATTCGTCCAGAGGAGCAGATTATCTAGGTTTAAAGTTTAAAATAAGAAAAAGCAAGGGCAAGAAGCAAGGAGAGCAATTGGGCATCAATCCACATCTCCTTCTCTTGCAATTTTAATCATAGTAATGAATTCTTTTGTAGTTTTTAGTATTGCTATGGGTAGCTAATTGTTTTAATCTAAGGTTTTGGTGGAACCCGTTGGAGAATGACATTGTTGTGATAGTAATATAGTTTTGATTGGTTGTTAATCTCTATTTGTTCAACTACGTTCTTGTTGTAGTTAACTGAATGGCCATCAATTAGTTGTGCCTATTTATTATGTATCTACTTGAGAGAGAGTGCATATTTAGGTAGTTGTTTGAACAATACTCCCGGAGTATAGACGAAAGTCATAACCGAGGGTTTAGAGGTTGAATTAGAGCGATACCTCGGGTGCAATCTAAAGTGAGCTGTAATGCAATCTAGCTAGCGTAACTTGAGAGAGTGCATCTAGTAAATTATCATAATTACTTGAGAGAGATTTATGGTAGCTGGAGTGTTCATGATTGATAGAGACAACTAAATCAAACTGTAGGAAGTATCCAAGAAAGAAGTTCACCAACGGGAGAAATCATAACCTTAGACCTTTATCGCATATGTTCACATCTCAATATTAGTTATCTTTTAGTTTATTAATTTCATTCAGTCGTTGTAGTAAAAATACTGAAAAAGTGATATTCATAATCTTTGGGAACTTGATTATTGAGAATTGAGTGGTCTAACGACAATAGTTGATAGGTTAATTCCCTGTGGGATTCGACTCTGGGCTAAATACTCAGATATATTTGCAACGCCCGTTTAATCTTTTTAAATGACACAATTGAGCGTGATCAAGTGGCGTTGTTGCCGGGAAATTAACGGTGTTATCAATTAGAGTTGGAAGAAACACAAAATTCTTAAGTATAGTAAATCTTCTTCAATTTTCATTTATACATTGAAATTTTAACGTTTGCTAACTTGGTTGTACAGGTGCATGCCTAGAAACTCATCGAGAACTGGTGAAGTATTTCAAGCCTTATCAGACCTCGAGAAAGTTTTCAAGGCCTTAAATCGGGCCAACCGAAAAAGCAAACAACAACCTTCAATTGAACAAATTGAACCCGACATGGAAGATCCAAACAACAAGAACAACAATGGGGATGATGTGGTAGACCCAGTTGCGCAGATAGAGGTAGAGGCTCCTTTATATGACTGGGCACAACCCACGGCAGAGAATTTGGCCACTGCGATACTAGTCCCTCAAATACAGGCTGAGTCCTTCCAGATTACAAATAATATGCTGCACTTGTTGCAGAACAAGGGACTATTCTCAGGGTCATACATCGAAGACCCCCAACAACATTTAAAGAATTTCCTGTCGATTTGCAAAACGCAGAGGTAGCCAAACGTCACTCAGGATGCAATAAAACTGTTGTTGTTTCCATTCTCAGTGACAGGAGTAGCCAAGACTTGGCTAAACTCGCTCCCCATCAATTCCATTACAACATGGGAGAAGTTAGTTAAGCAGTTCGTGAACAAATTTCATCCACCCAACAAGACAGCTCACCAAATTGATGAAATCTTGAGCTTCAGACAGAAGCTAGTTGAAACATTGCAGGAAACATGGGAACGATTTAAGGGAATGTTGGTTATCTGTCCACACCATGGTATTCCTGAGCAGATGTTGGGGCAACATTTTTATATGGGTTTGGCTGATACTGTAAAGGAAAAAGTAGATGCTTCAGCTGGTGGAGAATTCTAGAGCAAAACATGGAGAGAAAGTCAGATCCTGCTTGATAAAATGGCGCAGAATTCAGGGTGGACAACCAGGAATGCGCCCATTACTCCTGTAATTCACTCAGTGCCCTTTGATCCATCCAATACTATTGCGGATAACGTGGCCACTTTGATAACACATATTAGCATACTAACTAAGAAGGTGGGGGAATCAGGACAAAAGTAGTAGGTACATATTGTGGATACAACCAATGGTGGCTTTATGCACATCTTGCATTAGTCAACCATTTGGTAATCAGTGGAATGCAGAGTGTGATCACCTTCCTTATCCAGAAAACATGAATTATGTGTCAAATTATGGAGGCCAGAGACAAGGGGATAGAACTGGGGTCAGCAAGTTCAACCGTATAGACCACCTCACCAACAACAGAACAATGGAAACATGGGTGCCATGAGACCGCAAGGTAATGTAGCACCTTATCAGAGGCCACAAGATTATAACAATCAGAATCAGCAACAAGCATACCACCCTCCTCAGCAACAACAGGGGGAAGGAAAGAAGATGGGTTTTCCAGGCTTGAAGCGATGATGCAACAGGTGATTGGGTCGACGGCCAAAATGAGTGAAAGAGTAGATGTACATGATGCAGCTATTAAAAATATTGAAGTGCAGTTGGGCCAGATATCTATGCAGTAAACAATCGTCCTCTTGGGACTTTACCTGCAGATACTCAGGTGAACCCTAAGGACCATGGCCCGAAGCAGATGATGGAAGTGAGTCTCCGCAATGGCAGGGACTTGGACTTGGACTTGGAACAGGAATTGGCTCGTGAAAGCAGGCAGGCAGAGACACTAGTACCAGTGCCAATCGAACTTGATGATTCCACAAACCTGACCAAGGTAATAGTATAAACTACTAAAGGAGAATTTAGTGGACAGAGTGAGGCTGAAAAGGAAGTGGACATATCCCTAGAGCCAGTAGTTGAAGTGGGAGTTGAGAAAGAAAATCCCAAATCACTGGGAAGAAAAGACCGCCAGCCCCTTTCCCTCAAAGGCTGGACAAATACCAAAAGGATGAACAGTATAAAAAGTTCTTGGATATGCTAAAGCAGATACAGGTAAACATTCCTCTAATTGATACTCTGAAAGAGATGCCTGGGTATGCGAAGATGATGAAGGATTTTATGTCCAAGAAGTTTGATTTCCAAGACTTAGCGACTGTGACTTTGACTCAGACTTGCAGTGCTGTGGTAACACGACCAATAGCAGAGAAGTTGTCTGATCCAGGGAGTTTTACAATTCCCTGCACCATTGGCAATTTGGATTTTTCCAAAGCACTGTGTGATTTGGGGGCCAACATTAATCTAATGCCCCTGGCTATTTATAAGAGACTGGGTATTGGTAGAGCCAGACCAACTTCCATGTTGCTGCAGCTAGCTGATAGGACGGTGAAGAGACTGTCGGCTATTCTGGATGATGTTTTAGTGCAAGTGGGGAAGTTTGTGTTCCCTGCTGAATTTGTGATACTAGACTATCGAGTGGATGAAGAAATTCCCATAATCCTGGGCAGGTCATTTTTGGCCACAGGCAGAGCTCTCATTGATTGTGAGACTGGGCAGCTCAAGATGAGGCTTAACGATGAAGAAATCACATTCAACGTACAGAAATCAATGAGGTGAGCGAGTGATTTCGCCAACTACTCTCTAATTGATGTTGTGGATGTGATAGTTGAGGAAGATGATGCATCCTTAACTACTGAGGACCCCCTCACTGCATGCTTAATGAACTTAGATGCGGTAAATGGGGAGGAATTAGCAGAGTGGGTGTTAGCACTTGAAGGTAAAGGAGTATGGCTGAGGGATCTTGAGTATGAACCATTTGCACGTAGATAAAAGAGAGAGCCCACCAACAAACCCTCTGTGGAAGAACCTCCTTGAAACCATTGCCAGCCCATCTCAGGTACGCATTTCTAGGACCCAATACTACGCTACATGTTATTATCTCATCTAGTTTGTTAGATGTGAAGGCAAATCAGTTGTTACAGGTACTTTCAGAGTGCAAGACTGCCATTAGATGGACCATGGCAGATATTAAAGGTATCAGCCCGGCATATTGCATGCACAAGATTCTCCTGGAAGAGGGACATAGACCTTCCAGGGAACATCAAAGGTGCTTGAACCCAAATATGAAGGAGGTGGTGAAGAAAGAAATCATCAAGTGGTTAGATGCGGGAATCATTTTCTCCATCTCTGACAGCAGATGGGTTAGCCCAGTGCAATGTGTTCCAAAAAAGGCGGTTGTCGAGATGAATCTTGTACTTAATTGAGAGAAGTGCCATTTCATGGTACAAGAAGGGATCGTCTTGGGGAACTTGGTGTCAAGTAAGGGAATTGAGGTGGACAAAGCTAAATTATATGTGATTGAAAAGCTTCCACCTCCCACATTAGTCAGAGCTATACATAGCTTCCTTGGGCATGCCGGGTTCTACCGGCGATTCATCAAAGACTCCTCCAAGATCGCCAACCCCTTCTGTAAGTTGCTTGAAAAATATAACCCCTTTGTGTTTTCTAATGATTGCAGGGTAGCGTTTGAGGAGCTTAAAAAGCGGTTAGTCACGACACCAATCATCGTTGCACCCGACTGGGAGAAACCTTTTGAATTATGTGCGATGCCAGTGACTACGCAGTATCAGCGAAAAGATAGAATAATGCACCCAATTTACTACGCAAGTAGGACTTTGAGTGGAGCTCAGCTGAACTACACGGTGACAGAAAAGGAAATGCTGGCAATAGTGTTCGCTTTTGACAAGTTCAGGTCCTACCTGATTGGGTCGATGGTGGTGGTGTACACTGATCATGCAGCCATCAGATACTTGGTTGAGAAAAAGGAATCTAAGCCGCGCCTAATTTGTTGGGTGCTGCTTCTTCAGGAATTGGACTTGGAGATTCGTGACCGCAAGGGCACGGAGAACCAAGTCGCTGACCACTTGTCACGTCTTGAAGGTGCTAAGAATGTAATTGAATCGGAGGATATACTGGAAGCCTTCCCAGATGAGCAGCTACTCGCCATGAGTGTAGAAGATGTGCCATGGTATGCAGATATTGCAAACTACTTGGCCAGTGGTATTGAACGTTATGAACTCTCTTCTGTTCAAAAGAAAAGATTTTATCGTCATAGACGAAATTACTATTGGGATGAACCACATTTGTTTAAAATTTGCATTGATAACATGATCCGGAGGTGCATCCCCGAGATAGAAAAATTTGCTATTTTGCAGGCTTGTCACGCAGCTCCATATGGAGGACATTCCGGAGGAGTTCGGACAACAGCTAAGGTGTTAGAGGCCGGGTTTTATTGGCCTACTGTGTTCAAAGATGCTCATCAATGGGTGAAGGGCTGTAATGAATGTCAAAGGACAGGGAACATATCCCGTGGTCATGAGATGCCCATGAATCCAATACAAGAAGTACAAGTGTTTGATGTATGGGGGATAGATTTCATGGGTCCCTTTGTCAGCTCCTACAGAAATAAGTACATACTTGTTGCTGTAGACTACATGTCCAAATGGGTAGAAGCTGCAGCGTTCCCCACCAATGATGCACGAGTGGTGGTGGGGTTATTAAAGAAAAATATATTCACCCATTTTGGAACCCCAAGGGCTATTATTAGTGATGGAGGCACTCACTTCTGCAATCGTGTCTTTGAGAAGTTGCTGGCCAAATATGGTGTGCGCCACAAAGTGGCAACCCCCTATCACCCTCCGACAAGCGGGCAGGGTGAGGTATCAAACCGTGAAATAAAGAGTGTACTGACCAAAACAGTAAACGCCACAAGAACTGATTGGGTGAAGAAGCTTGATGACGCACTCTGGGACTATAGGACTGTATTTAAAACACCAATTGGTATGTATCCATATAAGTTGGTATTTGGTAAGGCCTGTCACCTGCCCATGGAGCTAGAACATCGAGCATGGTGGGCATTGAAGCAGTTGAACATGGATCTCGATACTGCGGGAGAAAATTGAGTCACAGAGTTGCACGAGTTGGAAGAGTTCAGATGTCAAGTATCTGAAAGCACAAGGTTATATAAATAAAGAATGAAGAGGTTACATGACAAAAACATTGTGGACCGAGATTTCAAACCAGGAGACAAAGTATTGCTTTACAATTCAAGATTAAGATTGTTTTCGGGTAAGCTCAAGTCCCGATGATCTGGACCATTCAAAGTGGTCAACATGTTCCCTTCTGGTGCTGTGGAAATTGCTACTGATGATGGTTCTAACGCCTTCAAGGTCAATGGAAAACGATTGAAAATGTATGTGGGAATGAGTGAAACCAGTGAGTTGGCTGTGGTGCATCTTCTTGAACCCCAGAGGCTAAGAGAACCTTAATTTCGCTCACTCTGTATCGTGCCGCGACGGTAAATCAGGCGCTTCATGGGAGGCAATCCATTAATTGTTGTAGTCGTCATGCCGCGACATTAAATCAACCGCTGGTTGGGAGGCAACCCAACATATATAGTGTTATTGTATAATAAATAAATAAATAAATAAAAGTTTTTGCTGACGCCTGGACTAGCGCGGCCGCGCTAATCGCGTGCTAGAGGTTGCGCTAGTGGGGTTTCTCACTGCCTCATGAATATAGCCACTAGCACGACCGCGCTAATTGCGTGCTAGAGGTCGCGCTAGTGGAGTTTCTCACTGCTCATCAACCCCTGGACTAGCGCGCCCGCGCTAATCTAGCGTTAAGGTCGCGCTAGTCCGTCTCGACATAGGTAAGTCGGATAAGTTTTTTTTTTTTAGTTTGTTATATTTTTGTAGAAATTTTCCCAACCACCCAATTACTCCCCTGCCCCCCAACCGACACTACTCTATTATCCCTCCCTCTCTTAATAAAAATTCACCCTCCCATAAACCCTTCCCCTTCTTTTTCTTCTTCTTTTTTTCCTCTTCAATTTTCCTCACTCAAAGAAGGAAACCACCCTCAAGCACTCCCACCTCTAAGAATTCTTCAACCCCCATTACTCTATCTCTATCATTCAACCCTACAGGTATGTACTTCTCACCTTAATTTTTCTTTTATGTTTGTAACTTTGTTTTTTTTTCTCTTCCATTGTGTACACAAATTTTAGCCCTTTTTTTATTTTGTTTGGTAGCCATACTGGGCAGTAGTTGATTATTGTTGATAATAGATGACATAGGGAGTGTGGGGTGTTGTGACTATGTTTGGGTTATGGTGGTGATGCCCCATGTCCAATATATAGTGCTTGGGGTTTTAAATTGTTTATTCCCACCATATGTTTGTAAAAAGACCCCAATGGAGGGAAATAATGTGACCAATTTATGGTGAAGTCTGAGTAACCACATTTGGGTCACCTTGTTGTACTGAGCTAATACTATTCTAATTGTAGGTACAATTCCTCGACGCAAGCGTCAAGCCACATGAGCCTCTTCAAGTCGTTCAGCAAGAACCTCCACCGGAGTTCAACAGCCACAGGTTTGTCTCAGCGAAGGCGAAGGACATATTCGCTCAAAAAGAGGATAAAACAGCTATACCTGAGCAGGTTATGGACTCTGAAGCCATTAGGATGAATTGCCCTAGAATGTACGAAGTGTTAATGCAGCGTCGCATGGACATTTTCTTTGAGGAACCTGACGAGGAAAATGCCATGATTGTTAGGGAATTTTATGCCAATTCTCCGGAGCATGACTAACGGGCATTGCATTGAAATGGTACAATTATGGAAACAAATTCCACTCTTCGGGCCTCAAGTTTGAGGCCAAATGCTGGTTGTACCTGATTAATAGTCGACTACTGCCATCCAAGAACACTTCGGAGGTGAACATTCCTCGAGCGTGTCTGATTTGGTGCTTAGTGGTAGATGCGTCATTCGATGTGGCACATTTAATTCATGAGGATATGCTTATCTGCATGAAGGTCTAGAGGTATGGGTTCTTCTACCCATCACTTGTCACTCGACTGTGCGCTGCGGCTGGGGTGCCAAGCGACTTTGTTGTCGATGGCCGGGTACCTGCGGTGCACCCTTTCAAAGCTGAAAGAGTTACTACGGGAAATGAGGCAATGGCAGCCGACGAGGAATTAGTGGGGCATGACTCTAAGGAAGAGGAAGTAGAGGAAGAGCATCACCAAGGAGGTAAGGATACGGAGCATATGGAGGAGGAGCAAGCTGTGGATGTTGGAGGCCCATCTAGGGCCAGTCGGGGCCAGCGGTTGGATCACCTGGAGCACGACGTGGCCGGGTTGAGAACCTCAGTGACTGAACTGGGGACTCGAGTGGGTGAGATGGCCACCCAACAAAAGAAGACTGAGAAGAAGATTATGGGTTGGCTACGCAGCATGGGTCGTGCCTGCAACGTCAGCTCAGACACCGTCTCCGATCAAGATTGAGCTGCCAGGGAAGTCCCTTTACCTTACTCTGTCTTTTCATTGTCCCTGAGGACATGTCCTCATTTTAAGTGTGGGGTGGGGGATGGTTTCCTTATTGTATTGTATGTTATAAGTTGTGAATTATTTGCTTTAGTTTGTTTTGGTTATATTGATCGAATTGCAGTTTTGTTTTATATTTTTTTTGGTGTAGTTTGTTTTAGTTGTTGTTAGTAATAGTAATCAAGTCGTTATGGCCCGACGACGGATCCCTTTGTCATGGGTTCTTGAGGGTCCAAATCAATCGGAAAAAAAAATTCAGAAAATTTAGTGGACTCCTCCTGATGACGGTTTTCGTAGGAAGTTTTCTTGAGGGAGGTCAGTCCGAAGAAAACACCAAAAAGATTTTTTTTATTTTCTTTGTAGGTAGTGTAGTAGCTCCCTCTTGGTTTTTCTTTTGCCCACGGTTCTTTTCCAAGAGTTTAGCTTGAACCGGGTATAGCTAGCTTCTTTTAGTTTTTTTTATTGTAGGAATCCTTTGGGAAAGGTGATGAATGATAAAATGCTACCCTTAGTGTGTTACACACAAACATCGTGAATCCTAGAGTGTGACTCTTAGGCTCACCTGTTGAATCTTGTATAATGACTTAATGATGCATGTTGTAACTAACTTGAATGCTCAATAGAGTGTTTTGATGAACCAATTTGGATTGAATTATGTGCCATGTGTGTGTGAGGTGTTTTGCATCTATTCTATGTCTGCATTTGGTACCTAGAACTTGCCCCGTGTGTGTACAAATCGAAATAGAAGTTTGTTTAGTCTTAGAAGGGATATAGGCATTTCTTTGTTAAGCCAGATACAAATATATACCTACCTGAATATAATTAACCATAGTCAACTCCTTTGAGCTTATAAGCATGTTTCTTTGATAACCACATTATGAACCATATCCAATTGTTTGAATAGCCTGCTTGTTTGAACCTAGTACTTCCCACGAGCACTTGAATTGTTAGCAGATATGTAAAAGTCAAAGTGTGGGGTGGTGGTTTTGATCTATAAGGAAAATCAGGGAAATAGAATGAAAAATGCAAAAGTGAAGGCCACTTAGAAAAAAAACAAAAGAAAGAAAGAGGACAATAAATACATATAGTCTTTGATAATTAGTGGCATGGGGTAACTATGAAGTAAAGCAGGGTGAAAGTTCTGGCCAAGCATGAAAATGGGCTGAATATGAATGTAATTGTATTAGAAGTGCTTAGGGAGGTTAGTCACTATACCCAAATTTATCCTACTCGTCCCTTAGCCTACATTACAACCAAATAAAGACCTATTGGTCTTATACTGAATGAACTCAATTAGTGGAGTATTACACTGCGGGCAAGCCTATGGCGTATCTGTGTGACATATGAATGTTCTTTTTGAGAGTGAGGGAATTATTTCGATTAAAAGTTCATGTTTTTCTGACTATTATCTTTTATGGAACTACTCTCAATTGTGTGAAGTGAGGGCATATGATTTATGAAAAAGAGGTAAGTCTTGACCTCCTCGTAGTATTTCGAGGAAGTAAGATTATAACAGGGCATATGAGAGTCATTGCTTGAGGCATAGATGTTACACTGCTAGGTGCATTGCTTGTAAAACGTTTGTGGTGTGACACCGTAGGGGTGTGTTTGATGTAAAGAACCCTTGTAGGATATAGTGGATTGCTCGAGGTCTAGCAATGAATTAAGTGTGGGGTGTTGATAATAGGTTGAATTCAGATAGTTTAGAATATATTTATACTCTAACTTAATGAGGTTTCACGGTCTTAATTGAGTTAAATGATGATAAATTGGCTCTAATGGTGATTTTTGTGTTTCACAAGAGTACAATAAGCTATTGAGGACTTATGACAGTGATCAGGGCGAATTTGAAGAATAACAGACCATGGGGTAACTCTGAAGTGATTTGAAGGCCGGAAATTTGTCAAGATAATAGGAAACCCCAATAGCGCGGGCATTAGCGCGAGACCAGCGCAGTGATTTGTCAGGTAGTGTTAAACCCCATTAGCGCGGGCTGTAGCGCGAGACTAGCGCGCCTCCGCTAGTCCTGGCGAAAAGAAGACGCCGAGAAAGGTAGTTTTGGGAGTTTGGGGCCAATCCACTTAACCTATAAAAGGTTCAATTCATCCAGAGGAGCAGATATCTAGGTTTAAAGTTTAGAATAAGAAAAAGCAAGGGCAAGAAGCAAGGAGAGCAATTGGGCATCAATCCACATCTCCTTC
>ML356196.1:0-104368 GCA_005239505.1 Nicotiana paniculata | reverse complement strand
ACAAAAACTGTTTTCTTTAAAGGATCCTTGGTGTGAGCATTGCCCGGGGTCCCTGAGGCCCTTAGGAACTTTGACGCACCAGGATACTCTCTTGGGCACTATGAGATACTGGTACTTTGGATTTGGTTGAAGGCCTGGTCCTCCAGGTTTACTTTTGGGCCTATCCAAGCTCCCTATAGTATATTAATTTCATTTCTGTAATTCATTCATTCTCGGCCTATAATAATAATTCTTGTTAAAACATATTTTGGGGATATTAGTAAAATATGAGGGATTTTTATATATGTTTGTGGGGAAATCGGGTAGAAATCATGCTCCTAGGATTGGTTTGATTATATATGCATTAGAAACCATGCTTATAAGATTGTTTTGTGCCTAGAAAACATGCTTATAGGTGCATCATATCATTCGTCCTAAACTTCTGCTTTCCAGAGTTCTGCATATTCATGTCTGCTTAGAAATTCTGTCACTAGGTTGTTATTGATTCTGCCTAAAATCATGATCATTATCTTATGTGCATTAGAAACCATGCTTTAGGACTTTTATTGCACTCTCATAAATACCATGCCTATATCGCATAAAATCAGTAGCAACCATGTCTATAAGGGTAATTTAGAAGTAGTCCCAACACCTCGATAACGTGTTTACAGGGATAAATGTATTTCTGTAATGTTCAACACCTAGACAACATGTTTATAGGACATCTCGGATCCACGCCTAGGCAAGACTGTAGGATAATTGAAATCTTGCGAATTGTAAAACTATGCCTTGCTTATTTGTGAACTGCCCAGATTCTACAGATTCTAAAATCAGTAGGCAAACCCATTAGGTTTCTATCACTTCGCCTTAACACAATGCTGCATATTCTCTGCTTGTCATGCTCACCTAGATATCATGTTCTAGGGACTTTCTAAAATTGAAATCTTGTTGTTTGAGACGTGCTAATTATCTGTTTATTTGTGGAGGTAAACATGAGCCCCTTAATTGTTCTTTTACTTGACAGTCCTATATGTTCTTTGTTTTCGCTTAGATTTTCTCCTTTAAACACCTTAGGAGAGTCTCGAACTGCCTAAATTAGAGGTCCTAAACACCTCCAGGGCCATAAGGAAGGGACGGGTAATGCACGCATAGAGTTCGTTTAATTAAAATCGCTTATAACCGCTAAGGGGAGGGTAATTGGGTAGTAAAGGATATGATGACCTGTGCGCTAATGCCACGTGTAACCCCTCTAGTTGAGGAAGGTTTATCGTGTATTGTACATATGTGATCCTATAGGCTAATAAACCTAGGACCCATTTATTCTCATGTCTTTTTTTTTTGTAATCCATATGTGTGCTTGAACTGCTTTACTTGCTTAATGACTAATTCATCAAAAGTGAGTTTCGCCGGGATCCACCGTTGTAGACCTCGAGGGGTGCCTAACACCTTTCCCTAGAGGTAATTTCAAGCCCTTACCCAATCTCTGGTAATGCAAACCGGTTTCATGCGTTATACTTGCATTAGGTTACTTAACGCACCTTAAATCCGTTAGGTGGCGACTCTTCAATTTCCATACCCCTTTACCAAAAAGGAAAGGAGTTATTGAATGTCGAAACCCACACGAGAAAAAATAGGGCGCGACAGCATGCGGCTCTGCTGGGGACTTTAGGCTTTTACCATAACAAACTTGCTTTTTGTAAATTAGTCTTAATCATGCTTCTTTATTGTTAATACGTGCGCACCCTTTCCCTTTCCCTTTCCCTTTCCCTTTATGTGAATTTAATTGCCCGTTTTGATCATTTATGATTTCCTTTACTACAGAAACTGACTTATTTATTTGTTTTCCTTTCTTAAACGTCTTTCAATTATTAAATACCGCATTTATTATTTTTCCTAATGTGCAAATACCTTACAACATGCTATTTACTGCTGCATAAATCATGCTTAACATCATATTCCACTCGTGCGTAATCAATCCTATAGCAACGCTTGATGAGTGGTTGCGCTTTTCCTATATATCACTCTTTAAATTTGGAAATGTTTATTTGCGGTAAAACTAGTTGATCAGTGGTGGAATCGACGGTTCCGTGCCTTTCCCCCTCAAGTTGTCTGCTTGAGGGTACCAGTCTAGACCCACATAGCAACCTTACTTTGATTATAACTGTACATGTATCATGGTCAAACCTAGTCGGGTTAATATGTTGTCCACATAATAACCCTTTAAGAAAAACCTTTTCCAAAATTCCACCGGGGTTTCCATAATCCCAACGGATGCAACCACGTTTTGTGCATTAATTTTGGAGAACTAAATGCTAATATGCTAATATGCTAATCATGGATATATAATAGTCGAATCTGGAGGGGGAAAAGGTCTAACCTTATTTGTTTTGCAGAAAATGAGGCACGAGGTCCCCAGGTTTGGCATGGTCCATAGTATACCACCACTGCTACTAGATTGGTGGGAAGATATTTCCTCAAGTGACAAAAAACATGTGAAGAAGGTCCTGGGATTTGCCTTCTCTGTTAGACATCCAACCAAATAACATGTTGATAGAAGCTGCAACCATGTTCTGGGATCGTGAAAGATTAGTGTTTCGCTTCGGGGAAATAGAAATGACCACCACTCTTAGAAGAAATCGGGGGATTTGCTGGGCTACCTTGGGACAACCCTGGGCTATTGGTACCAGAAAATCGCACTGGTAGAGGATTTCTAAATATGATGGGTCTGAAAAAGAACGCCGATTTGGAATGTTTAAAGAAATCTTATATACCATTTGACTACTTGTATGAGAGATACAGTCATAGCAAGTCCTACCGTATTTTCTATGATGATTTTTCCATCATTTCCTTGGGTCATATTCACCGTAGAGTTTTCGTGTTCATTATTTGCTTCTTGGGTATGATAGTGTTCCCAACGAAAAGGGAAAGAATTCACACTAGACTGGTTATGGTCACCAAGACTCTAATGGAAGGAATCGAGGTATAGACATACACGATAGTCCCTATGATTATAACTGATATCTACCGAGCCTTGGACCACTGCCAGAAAGGGTCCAAACATTTCGAGGGCTGCAATTTGCTGCTGCAGTTATGGTTAATGGAGCATCTCCAAAAGGGTCAATATCGCCAGGAGTTTCCACGAAGGGCATGGAATGACCATATTGCCTTCCATCACCATAAGCGGATGACTTATATTCCAGACAGGTTTGCTCAACCAGAGAGTCCTAAGGAATGGGTGGAGTTCTTCGACAATTTGACTGTGGATCAGGTTCAGTGGATGTTTGAATGGTTCCCTACTGACGAGTTCATCATCAGGTCAAGGGACGCTCCTCACTTAGTGTTGATCGGGTTAAGGGGAATATACCCTTTTGTTCCCATCACGGTTATGAGGCAGGCAGGCAGGAAGCAGATCATACCGCGGGTCGCGAAGATAAGTCATTTCCGTGCAGATTTTCAGGATGACGACATCCCTTAGAAGTGTCAAGCTCAGCATATGTGGTACTCAAATATTATTGTGGAGAAGGACACCATCGAGCTAGACAGGTATCATGCGGGACATGCACCCTTTTACCCAGCATGGTTGGAGGACAACTTTGCTGGCAAAGTTGAGCCATGAATTGGTCGGGGAAACAGGGTCATAGACGAAGATGCAGAAACCCAAGTAAAATACAACAAGTTGTGCAAGAGGGTTCATGACTCCGAGTCCAAACATCAGGAGATACACGAGACAAACGAGAGATTAATCAAGGAATGGAGGGAAATGTCTATCACCTCCAATGAAAGGGTAGAATATCTGGAGCAGGGCTTGATGGAGTTGGGAGAAAAGATAAGGAAAAGAATCACCGACTGCCAGAATACTGAAGGAGGCGAGGGAGGACATCTAGAAAGAGTATACCTGTTGTTGGGCATGCGCGAAATTGGGGACCTGATTGATGGAGTCAGAAAGATCAAGCCTGGGGAAGGTCCTTCTGGGACCAAGTAAATTAGATTTATTTACCTCTCCAAGTGTAACAAATCCAAGTGCCAGTAATGACCTATCTTTTATTATCCTAGTGTCGTTTTGGGATTCGTCTATTTTTTTATATTAATGAAACGAGGCATTTCTTGGCATCTAAGTTCTCCAAAAAAACTTGTCGCTTGGCCTGCCTCTGGAACAACGAGGCTCCCAAAATAGGACGCGAATTTACATTCCGCAATATGTGTTTAAGTATTGCAAATATTCTTTTCAGAACTCTTACTGACCTGGCTACCTTTTGTTTTTCTTTCTTTCTTTTGATTATTCCCATTCCCCAAAGGTTGGTTTATGCATACTTGAATCGTCATCTTATCATACTAGATCCAGGGGCCCTCCACCTTTTCCTCCTCCAAGTCCACCAAAAGACAAAGGGAAAGCAAAGATGGATGATTTGAACGACACCAGAAAAGACAACAACACACATGTTGAACATGCAAAAGCTTCTGATGGCCGAGGTACTCAGGCCCCAAATGATGTGGTATCACGACTTGAGAAGAAGATACTAGAACTCCAGGGTGAGCTCGAGCAGGTCCGGAGCTTAGCAAATCTATCCCTCACACTCAATATCCCAGATGTCAACCATTCAAACACTCAGAACCCCGCATCACCGCAAAATACACCCAACATGCGCCTACAGAATCCTCCCACACCTCACCATTACACAACCCCACCACAGAATCAAACTATCCCTCCATAATATCAGCAAAACACCTATAATACTCCACAAAATACCCCACAAATCATTCCCGAACCCCAGAACTCCACCAATGATCACCATTATACCCAAACTCCTGGTTACCAAAACAACCCTATATACGTGGAAACCCTACCTCAGTCCACTCAGCCCGTATCCTATGCACCAGAATCCCCTGAGAAGGACATGCTCATTAAGAACATGGCTGAAGAGCTCAAGAAGTTGACAAGTCGAGTTCAAGGCGTCGAAGGAGGCAAAGGGATAAAAGGTATGAACTATGAAGACCTATGCATACAACCAAATGTAGAACTGCCGGAGAATTACAAACCTCCCAAGTTCGAAATGTTTGATGGAACAGGTGATCCCAAAGTTCATCTGAGGACTTATTGTGACAAACTTGTAGGGTTCGGAAATGATGAAAGGATTCGAATGAAGCTTTTCATGAGGATTCTTACAGGAAATGCTTTATCCTGGTACATCAGCCAGGATCCTAAAAAGTGGGCCAACTAGGTGAGTATGGCATTTGACTTCATGGACAGATTCAGGTTTAACACAGAGAATGCACCGGATGTCTTCTACATTGAGAACTTAACGAAGAAGCCCACTAAGACCTTCCGCGAGTATGCCACTCATTGGAGGTCAGAAGCAGCCAAAGTCAGGCTGACATTGGACGAGGAACAGATGAACAACTTCTTCATCAGAGCATAGGATCCGCAGTACTATGAAATATTGATGGTTATTGAAAACCATAAGTTCTCCGATATCATCAAACTCGGAGAAAGGATTGAATAGGGCATTAAAAGCGGTATGGTGACAAACTTTGAGGCATTGCAGACCACAAACAAAGCATTGCAGTCAGGGGGTATATCGAAGAAGAAAGATGCGGGAACAGTAGTGGTCGCCCAAGGACCCAAAACTCCACTTGTATATTAAACCTCCCCACCTACATACCAAGCACCTTCACCTACATATCAACCATCACCTCTCAGATATTCCTAACCAGCCACTACTTATCACACATATAATTCCCAACCCTCTCACTTTCAGTCACCTCCAACTCGTCCAAACTACCCAAGATCTCGGCCTAACTTTATCAGCAAACCACCTAAATAATACACTGCCATTGCCGAACCCATTGACCAGCTATATGAAAGGCCGAATGTTGCTGGCTGCGTCACTCCTATCCCTGCTGTGACTGTGGAGAATTCATCCCAATGGGTCAACCCAAATAAGACCTGTGCATATCATTCTGGCATGAAAGGGCACACCATTAATGAGTGTCGAACACTGAAGGATAAGATCCAGACCTTGATTGAGAATAAGGTCATTCAGGTCAAAGAAGCTACACCCAACGTCTGCAACAACCCTCTCCCAGATCATAGGGGTGAAGGTATCAATGTGATAGAGACCGATGAGGAATGGGATCCCGAAGGATCAATTGGAATTATCAAAGAGGGTGACAATCCTAAGAATCCCGCAATCATGCTCAATCCTATTATAGTACAAATACAACCGCCAGTGGAGGTTGAGGTAGCTGCATCAGTTCCATTTGAAGTTGAGATAGCACCCCCCGCAGCTGTGCCTGTTCTATTCAAAGTGGAAGTAGCCACACATTTCACAGTGACTGTGTCAACCACACCGCCTTTTGACACCAAGGCTGTACCCTGGGATTATGTGGCCGAAGCTAGAAGAAAAGGAAAGACCAAAATAGAAGAATCTGGTGTTGCACAAGGAATGATCAGAACAGGAAGAGTCTATACACTAGAGCATTTGGGAGAATCCAGTAAGCAGGCTTCTAACAGACCGCCCGTTATTGAAACATGCCCGGATGACCTTTGGAGGAAAGTGCAAGCAAGGGAGTATTCAGTCACCGATCATTTGTATAAGACTCTTGCTCAGATATCTATCCTGTCGCTGCTACAGAATTCAGAAGTGCATAGGAATGCTCTCTTAAAGGTGTTAAGTGAGGCATATGTACCTAACAACATCACTGGCGGGGAAATGGACAATATGGTGGGATAGGTGCTGGAAAGTCACAAAATCACCTTCCACGAGGACGAGCTGCCATCCGAGGTTTTGGATCATAACAGGGCACTGCATATTACCGTGCAATGTGAGGACAATTTCATTGCCAGAGTTCTGATAAATGGGGGATCCAGTCTCAATATTTGCCCATTGGCAACACTGAAGAGGTTAGGCAAAGGCCTGTGTGAAATACGAGAAGGGACTATGAATGTGAAGACATTTGACGGGTCTTAGAGAGCTACCATTGGAGAGATCAATCTTTGTCTACAGATGGGACCTACATGGTTTGATGTCGAGTTCCATGTGCTGGATATATCTGCATCATACAATCTGCTGTTGGGACGACCCTGGATACATGCCGCTGGGGCTGTAGCGTCAACTTTGCATTAGGAAGTGAAGTTCGAGTGGAACCACCAAGAAGTGATTATCCATGGAGATGGGAGAAACCCTATTTACACCCGTCAGACCATCCCGGTGGTTGAAAATGGAAGAAATCTAGGTGGAGAGACTTATCATCATATCGAGAGGGTCAACGCGAAAGATAAGTGGTGGAGTAGTAAGATAGAAAGTATACTAGCATGGAGAGGATATGAACCCGACAAGGGTCTTGGCAAAAATCTTCAGGGTATCTCAAAACCAATACAGCTGAAGCACAATGGTACCACTTTTGGACTAGGATATCAATACACCTAGCAAGAGTTTCAAGATTGGTCACCACCATGGCGTGGTCCTTACTATCCACTTGTGCAGCCTATACTGCACCTGAGTCAGATTTCCAGCAGACCGACATCATATGGGGATCAGAAGAGGAAGAAGCATTGGCAGCCTTGAGGAACCTGTTCCTGGAAGATGATAACATGGATAGCTGTGTAATTTTTGAGTATGAGGAAGAGGAAGGCCCTACCATCAAAGCCATGGAACGAGGATCATTCCTCAAGAATTGGACTATCAGACCATCCAGGGCCCGACGAGTCCCGGGGTATCAAGGATGAACAACAATATTTTATTTTTCTAAATGATGATTTCCCTTTTTGCATTTTGTTTAAAATAATATTTCCAATATTTCAAAACGTTGTTTTAATTATTGAAAAACTGCATTTGTTTGAAACTTTCAATGAATTAATGATTATCATTACCACTTCTCTCTCATATCATTATCTATACAGCATTACTATTTCCTATCTCGATGAACCGACAACTGTGACATGTAATGAGGCAACGCAACAAAAGGATAGTGATTCAGAAGAAGAGGATGTAATACCTGAGGAAATTGTCAGAGAAGTGGAGGACTTTGAGAACAAACCTAAGTCCAACCTGGATGATACTGAAATAATCAACTTAGGAGATTCCGAAACTGTCAAGTAGACCCGCATCAGCATTCACTTGTCGCCGTAAGAAAAAGAAGAGTACACACAGTTCTTGAAAGAGTATGAGGACATATTCACATGTTCGTACGACAACATGACCGGATTAAGTACATCTATTGTGGCCCACAAGTTCACAAAAACCCAATGTGTCCACCAGTGAAGCAGAAACTCAGGAAATTCAAGCCTGATATGAGTCTGAAAATCAAAGAGGAAGTTATTAAGAAAATTAAGGCCAAGGTCCTCAAGGTAGTGGAATACCCAACCTGGTTAGCCAACATCGTGCCAGTTCCGAAGAAGAATGGGAAGGTTAGAATCTGTGTCGATTATTGGGATCTCAACAGAGCCGGCCCAAAGGATGATTTCCCACTTCCAAACATACACATCTTAATCAATAGTTGTGCTAGACATGAAATCCAATCCTCTGTAGATTGTTTCGCCGGTTACCATCAGATTTGGATGGACGAGGAGGACACTGAGAAAACCGCTTTCATTACAACCTGGGGGGTATACTGTTACAAGATGATTCTGTTCGGCCTAAAGAACGCTGGGGCCACCTACATGAGGGCCATGACTACTATCTTTCATGACATGATACATAAAGAGATTGAGGTGTATGTGGACGATGTCATAATTAAATCTAAGAAGGCCATGGATCATATATCAGACTTGAGGAAGTTCTTCGACAGACTGCAGAAGTACAACCTAAATTTAAACCTCGCAAAATGTGCCTTTGGGGTTCTTGCCGGAAAGTTATTGGGATTCATCGTCAGCCGCCGAGGGATAGAATTGGACCCGTCAAAAGTCAAATCTATCCAAGAGCTACCACCACCAAAGAGTAAGAAGGATGTAATGAGTTTTCTGGGAAGGCTAAACTACATCAGCCGATTCATAGCCCAATCCACAGTTATATGTGAGCCAATTTTCAAGATGTTGAAGAAGGATGCTGCAACTAGTTGGACCGAAGATTGTCAAAAGGCTTTTGACAAGATCAAGGAGTACTTATCAACACCACCAGTCTTGGTCCCGCCAGAGCCAGGTAGACCATTGCTACTCTACCTTTTGGTACTAGATGGAGCTTTCGGCTGTGTTCTGGGGCAGCACGACGAGACAGGGAGAAAAGAACAGGCCATCTACTACCTGAGTAAGAAGTTTACCCCCCATGAGGCACGGTACTCTTTGCTAGAACGTACCTGCTGTGCTTTAACTTGGATACCTCAGAAGCCGAGGCATTACTTATGTGCCTATACAACATACCTCATATCGAGAATGGATCCTTTAAATTATATCTTTCAAAAACCTATGCCTACTGGCAAGATGGCTAAGTGGAAAATCTTGTTGAGCGAGCTCGACATTGTTTATGTAACTCAAAAAGTAGTCAAAGAACAGGCACTGGCAGATCATCTTGCTGAAAACCCTGTGGAAGGAGAATACGAACCCCTGAAAACGTATTTTCCCGATGAAGAGGTACTATTCGTGGGAGAAGACATTGTTGAATCCTATGACGGTTGAAGAATCTTCTTTGACGGAGCAACAAATTTCAAAGGAGTCGGCATTGGAGCCGTTTTGGCATCAGAAACTGGTCAACATTATCAGGTATCTGCAAAACTCAGATTTCCCTGCACTAACAACATGGCAGAATACGAGGCTTGCATATTAGGACTCAACATGCCCATTGACATGAACATCCAGGGGCTGCTGGTGATCGGTGATTCAGATTTGCTTGTGCACCAGGTGCAAGGAGAATGGGCAGCCGAGAATTCCAAGATATTACCATATCTGTACCATGTGCAAGAATTGAGGAAAAGGTTAACAAAGATAGATTTTTGACATGTTCCCGGAATTCAGAATGAGTTTGTCGATGCATTGGCCACTTTGTCATCAATGATACAACATCCAGACAAGAACTTCATTGATCCTATCCCAGTAAGGATCCACAGTCAGTCGGCATATTGTGCTCATGTTGAAGAAGAAACAAATGGGAAGCCTTGGTTCCACGACATCAAAAGGTATCTGACAAAAAGGAGAATACCCGGAGCATGCAAACCATACTCAGAAACGCACGCTTCGGAGATTGTCCAACAATTTCTTCCACAGCGGAGGAACCCTATATAGAAGAAGTCCTGATTTGGGATTATTGAGGTGTGTCGACGCGAAATAAGCTTCTAAGTTGCTAGAAGAGATACATGCCAGAACCTGCGACCCCCATATGAATGGTTTTGTCTTGGCCAAGAAGATACTTAGGGCCGACTATTTCTGGATGGCCATAGATACAGATTGCATCCGATATGTTCAAAAATGTTACAATGTCAAGTGCATGCAGATATGATAAAAGTGCCGCCAAATGAGCTCAATGAAACAAGCTCACCTTGGCCATTCGCCGCCTGGGGAATGGATGTCATTGGTCCAATTGAGCCCACCGCCTCAAATGGGCATCGGTTTATCTTGGTAGATATTGATTACTTTACCAAATGGGTCGAAGCAACATCTTACAAAGCAGTGACTAAGAAGGTTGTGGCAGATTTTATCCGCGACCGAATTGTTTGTCGGTTCGGAGTTGTAGAATCTATCATCACTGATAATGCCACCAATCTCAATAGTGATCTGATGAAAGCCATGTGCGAGACTTTCAAAATCAAGAACAAGAATTCCACAGCATACTGACCTCAAATGAATGGAGCTGTAGAAGCCGCCAACAAAAATATCAAGAAGATACTGAGGAAAATGGTAGAGAATCACAAACAGTGGCACAAGAAACTACCATTCGCCTTACTGGGATACTGTACCACAGTCCGCACATCAATCGGGGAAACACCCTATTTGCTGGTTTATGGTACTGAAGTTGTTATTCCCGCCGAATTAGATATTCCTTCCTTGAGGATCATTCAAGAAGCTGAGCTTAGCGACTCAGAATGGATAAAGAGCCATTATGAGCAGCTAGCCCTCATAGATGGAAAAAGGATGAATGCGGTATGTCACGGACAACTTTATCAGAACAAGATGTCCAGATCCTTCAACAAAAGAATCAAGTCGAGACAGTTCACACCGCCGCAGCTGTTGTTGAATAAGATCTTTCCACATCAGGATGAAGCCAAAGGGAAATTCTCTCCCAACTAGCAAGGTCCTTACATGGTTCACAGTATATTGACATGGGATCCCTCATACTCGCAGAAATGGACGGAGAAGTATGGCCAAAACCAATCAATTCAGATGCAGTCAAGCGATATTATGTGTAACTGTTTATGTTTTCCGCATTGATGTAAATTGAACTACGCTCGACCTGATTCCCATTTAAGAGGGGATACGTAGGCAGCCCTGTGGGTTTGGTCACAATTCAATAAAATTTCCATTTTCCCCATCAACAGAAACTGGGGCAGAATTTTGAGGAGGACCCTCAAAATTCCGAAGAAAGTTCAGCCGATCACAACATATACAACAGTCAGAAATGTTTGTCCGTCTAACTGGGGCAGAATTTTGAGGAGGATACAGGAGAATTCGCAATGTCTCGGATCGTGTCACAGTCACTGGTTCATCTAACCAATTTTCTAAAAAAAAATATATTTTTACTATAACTTTGAAAACTACGCATGCTTGCTTTTGAAATAACTCTGTTTAGCAAACGCTACCCCCAATGATTTGAACAGGATCTTCAGACTGAGCAAAGCAAGTAAAGCAAGCCGACAGAGGCACGAACCGACCTCCCCCTTACAGAACTTACGATTTTTCTTTGAATGCAGGAACAAGGAATATGCACGCCTCGAAATCACAACCTATATAACAGCAACGATACCGAATCCACTTCCAGCTAAGAAATACTCTACTATCACCTACTATTTGTTCTCTTTGCACCATACTAAGCTCTGTCTCAATCTTACATGAGGCTAAGCCCTTCCTCCATATTTGCATAAGGCTAAGCGCTGCCTTCAATTTGCATGGGACTAAGCCCTATCCCGAATTTGTGTATGAGGATAGGCCCTGCCTCTCTATCTGCATAAGGATAAGATTTTCCTTCAACTTTCATGGGACTAAGCCATGTCCCAAATTTCTGCATGAGGCTAAGCTCTGCCTCTCTATCTACATAAGGCTAAGCTCTGCCTTCAACTTGCATGAGGCTAAGCCATGTCTAGAATTTTTGCCTGAGGCTAAGGCCTGCCTCCATATCTGCATAAGGCTAAGCTCTGCCTTCAACTTGCATGGGACTAATAGCCTGTTTGGCCAAGCTTCTAAAATCAGCTTATTTTGAGAAGTGCTTTCTCAAAAGTACTTTTAAAAAAAGTGCTTTTGGCGAGAAGCAGTTTGTGTTGCCAAGCTTTTGAAAACTGCTTCTAAGTGTATTTTTCTCAGAAGTGCTTGTCAGAAAAGTGTTTTGAAAAGAAGCTATTTTTTTCTGTTTCTAAAAAACTTCTCCTGCTTCTCCTTAAAAGCACTTTTTTTTTCCTTCCAAAAGCTTGGCCAAACACGCTATAAGCCCTGTCCCGAATTTTTGCATGAGGCTAAGCCCCGCCTCCATATTTGCATAAGGCTAAGCGCTGCCTTCAATTTGCATGAGACTAAACCCTGTCCCGAATTTTTGCATGAGGCTAAGCCCTGCCTCCATATTTGCATAAGTCTAAGGCTACCTTCAACTTACATGGGACTAAGCCCTGTCCCGAATTTTTGCATGAGGCTAATCCATGCCTATCTTTCTGTCTAAGGCTAAGCTCTGCCTTCAACTTGCATGGGACTAATAGCCCGTTTGGCCAAGCTGGAAAAATCAGCTTATTTTAAGAAGTGCTTTTTTTCAAAAGCGCTTTTTTCAAAAGTACTTTTGGTGAAAAGCAGTTTGTGTTTGGCTAATTAATTTGTAAAGCACTTCTAAGAAGCAATTTGTGTTTGGCTAAGCTTTTAAAAAGTGCTTCTAAGTGTATTTTTTTCAAAAGTGCTTCTCAAAAAAGTGCTACTGGGAAGAAGCTACTTTTTTCTATTTCTCCAAAACTGCTTCTGCTTCTACTCAAAAGCACTTTTTTTTTCTTCTAAAAGCTTGGCCAAACACTTCAATTTTGAGAAAAAAGAACTTTGTTGAAAAAAAGTGTTTCTCAACTGGGAGAAGCTTGGCCAAACAGGGTATAAGCCCTGTCCCGAATTTTTGCATGAGGCTAAGCCCTGCCTCTCTATCTGCATAAGGCTAAGCTCTGCCTTCAACTTGCATGGGACTACGCCCTGTCCCAAATTTCTGCATGAGGCTAAGCCCTGCCTCTCTATCTGCATAAGGCTAAGCTCTGCCTTCAACTTGCATGGGACTACGCCCTGTCCCAAATTTCTGCATGAGGCTAAGCCCTGCCTCTCTATCTGCATAAGGCTAAGCTCTGCCTTTAATTTGCATGGGACTAAGCCCTATCCCGAATTTCTGCATGAGGCTAAGCCCTGCCTCTCTATCTGCATAAGGCGAAGCTCTGCCTTCAACTTGCATGAGACTAAGCTCTGTCCGGAATTTCTGCATGGGGCTAAGCCCTGCCTCTCTATCTGTATAAAGCTAAGCTCTGACTTCAACTTGCATGGGACTCCCTGTCCCAAATCTTGCACGGGACTAATCCCTATCCCGAACCTTACACGAGACTAAGCACTGTCCCCATGCACTATCTATCTTCCCTTCTTTCGGGCTAAGCTTTTCCCTCGACTTCATACAAGACTAAGCCCTGTCTTGCTGCTCCTAGAATCATACCTTTGCATTTCATGGGCTGAAATATCGCCAACTTGTCCGAAGGTGTCATAGTCTGAAGGCATCATCCTCATAGCCGGAAGACACCATGTCATGGCCGGAGGATCTCTCAAACTTGCATATCATTATTCAAAGGCATCATGGTTCGGAGGCACCATTTTTTCATGGCCCGAGAACATCATCTCATGGCCTGCGAGTCCCTCATTGAACAATTCATGGCCCAGGACATCATGGTCTAAAGACATCATCCTCAACTGTCCAAAGACGATTTTCATGGTCCGAAGTGAATTTGCATCATGTTTAAATTTACGCACAGATATATGCTTGTAGTACGTCTCTTGCTTGCAGGTTATCCGATGAGCGACCGCTACCTCAACCGGAGCAATCCTGCTCCAGCTCCTTCATACCATCTCAAACTCGACCGCAACCATTTCACCTATCCCAAAATCTTGCGTCCGTCCTTGTGGTAACTTCATCGGTATATTCCACCGATAAATCCATAACTACACACGGCCTGATTCCTGTAAAACCAGGGATATGTAGGCAGCTCAGGAACCAGAGTGCAGCTTAAATATCTCAAACCATCTCCCTCGATCAAAATTGGCCATCATATCTTTACCCGACAACTCTTTCATCCTTCCCGGGTAAAGAGGGGCAGCTGTTGATACCCAATTTTTCCCTATAATATTTTTTAAATACATATACCTTAAAAACTATGCATTAGCATCAATTGATATTTTTCCATAATTTCTACATTTTTTTTAAAATTAATTTATCCCGGTATTTTACTCATATAAATAATTACAAATTGCATCACAAAGGACTTTATAACAATTTCATGGTTTAATTTTGCTATTTATATTCATATTAAGCTCAAATTATTTCATAATTAGCCATATTTATAATTTTTGGTCAAAATTGCAATAACTTTGCGATTATAGCCCATGCATGCATTGTTGCATTATTTTACCAGGAAATAGCTTGTTGCATTTTTAAAATATTGAGTAATTATTTTAAAGCATTTGTATGCATGAAAATTATTTTTATAATCGGTTAATTATTTTTATAAAATATTTTTTTTATCAATTATTTGGGTATTTAACAAATAGTTTTTTTTTAATTTCAGACTTAACCCCTTTAATACCAGCCCAAAACCCCTTAGGCTCAATCTGCATACGCCTGACCCAATACCCCGTTTAATCGTGGCCTTTGATCATTTTGATCACCGTTCCACGATTAAACTTACCTTAATTAACCCCTAATTAACCCTAACCCCTCCCATTTCTCTCAATCCGCCATCACCCGCTTCTCTCACCCCTCCAACTCTCTCTCAACTCACCCTAACCCTAATCGCCATCACCAGCGAGAACCTCCCTTCTATGGTGTTTTTGTGCCTTTTCCGACCACCACTGATCCCCTATACTCCATGGCTCTTCGATTTCATGGGTTCTTATGAAGATCTCAAGGAGAGCAAACCTGTTCTGGTTTGAAACTTGTTTACCGGTCTGTCTCAGGCCATTTTCGTTTGTAAGTAAAGATTTCCTCTTGTTTTTATTATGAATCCATGGGTTTTTGACCGATGCTGTTTATCTCTACTATTTTCTGAAAATCCTAGATCGATACTGTCGATTCTTCTCAGATCTTTATAGATCTGAGGTGATTCGAATGTTATTAGGTGTTTTCCTTTAAAATCTCTTGTTTTAATTAACTATTTCGATTTTTAATCACTCTTTCTAAAACTAGGGTTCATCCCAGACTTTACTTCAAAGATTTTTCTAACTTCTCAGTGTTTAATTAATTATTTCTTCATCATCTTGACTAATTTTCGCATGAATGTTTAAACGCTAGACGATTCTATGTGATATGCTGATTTCTTTTCGATGTTTTTGGTTATTTCTGCGATGCCAGTCATATTCATTTATTCCATCTCTTGGATTCAAATGTTTTCCCTGTTAAAACCAGTATTCTTTGGTATTTTTTCCCTAAGTGATCTATAGTACTGGTTAATCCTGTATTTCTGTGAGGTTTTATTTAGTCGATTTCTATTTAGAGAATCTGAGTAATTCTTGCCCATAAAATCAGTATTTTTTGAAGATTCTTTTTATTGATTATTTTCTATTAATTAACCTGTTATAATTTGTGTGCTGAAACTTCTCCTTATTTGTGACATGCTTTCCTATTTTACTTGCCTTAATTAATGAACAAAAGTTTGGGGATTTTTACTGACTCTTTATATGGCATAATTTTGGATTCTTTGCCTTAATTAAACCTCATGTTGTGACCGTTAATTGATTACCCCAAATTAAGGGGTGTATTCGTGACTCCCTTACGGGAATTGATTATGTGATTATTTGATTATCATTAATTGATTGAATTCTGATTTTTCTTTACCTTATTTGTTCTACTCCATAAGTTCTATGTATACACTCTTATTCTACCTCTAACGGACACGAACAGTAGTTCACAAACACACTCACACACTTTCCTCTCATCTCTCTGCTACTTGTGTTCATTGCACTGTTTAGCCGGCTGAAAGCCAAAGCTAGACCACCGAATCCTGCATACTTTAACCTTCTAGTTTTGCTTGCCTTAATTGGTATGCTTCCTAATGTCATTTATTATACTATGAAGCTTGAACCTATGTGCTCTCTCATCTGTTTCTTTACTTCTGTTGAATCCATGCCTCTTCTGTATTGCACTTAGCATGTCTACTTCTGTGTTTAACTCTGTATCTTTCCTGTTTATTGCTTTAATCAACATGTCTATTTCTGTGTTTAAGCTTCAATCCTTTCTAGTTTATGGCCTTAAACCAACATTTTACTTAGGCATTTAGACTCTTATCCTTCCTGTCCATTGACCTCAACTGGTAAGACCACTTCTGTGCAATTAAATCCCCGTCCTCTCTATGAACTGTTAGCATTACCACTCCTCCATTTAAGTTCTATGTTCTTCCTGTCTACTGCTTAAGTCAGTATGATCACTTTTGCTATGTGCTCTGGCTCTTTAAAATTATGTGCTTACTGTCTATTGCTTCTAATTAGCATCACTAGATCCTATTGAGTGCTATGGAATTTGGCTGTCATAATATGTCAATTTTCTTGGTGTTGATCAACATGCTTTTGTTTCTGATTGGTTCCATGTGTCCTTGGTTAAGGATTTCTATGTTACTAACCCCTGCTACCCCTTATTTGTATAGCTGTTTGATCTCAGCATGCTATGTGCCCACCTAGTGTTAACTAATGAACTAAGTGAATCTGGGCAATATGAATCTTTGCTTTGAAACTCTGTGACAATGTCTGCTATTTGTTTGCAGCCTTTGTTTTCAGAATGATTCTAAACTGTTTTCACTTCTGAACTGTTTTCTTCAAACTATCTCTACACTCCAAACACTACTTTTTCACTCTTACTCTTAGAATATTTAGGGTCCTTCCCCTCTAGTGTGAGCACTGCCTAGGAGTCCATAAGACTCCTTCGAACTCTGACACACATGGGCTGGCTCTTCCATACTGCACAAAAACTATTTTATTTAAAGGATCCTTGGTGTGAGCATTGCCCGGGGTCCTGAGGCCCTTGGGAATTTTGACGCACCAGGATACTCTCTTGGGCACTATGAGATATTGGTACTTTGCATTTGGTTGAAGGCCTGGTCCTCCAGGTTTACTTTTGGGCCTATCCAGGATCCCTATAGTATAACAGTTTCATTTATGTAATTCATTCATTCTCGGCCTGTAATAATAATTCTTGTTAAAACAAATTTTGGGGATATTAGTAAAATGGGAGGGATTTTTATATATGTTTGTGGGGAAATCGGGTAGAAATCATGCTCCTAGGATTGTTGTGATTATATATGCATTAGAAATCATGCTTATAATATTGTTTTGTGCACTAGAAAACATGCTTATAGGTGCATCATATCATTCGTCCTAAACTTCTGCTTTCCAGAGTTCTGCATATTCATGTCTGCTTAGAAATCCTGTCAGTAGGTTGTTATTGATTCTGCCTAAAATCATGATCATTCTCTTATGTGCATTAGAAACCATGCTTTAGGACTTTTATTGCACTCGCATAAATACCATGCCTATATTGCATAAAATCAGTAGCAACCATGTCTAGAAGGGTAAGTTTAGGAGCAGTCTCAACACCTCGATAACGTGTTTACAGGGATAAATGTACTTCTGTAATGTTCAGCACCTAGACAACATGGTTATATGACATCTCGGATCCACGCCTAGGCAAGCCTGTAGGATAATTGAAATCTTGTGAATTGTAAAACTATGCCTTGCTTATTTGTGAACTGCCCAGATTCAACAGATTCTAGAATCAGTAGGCAAACTCATTAGGTTTCTATCACTACGCCTTAATACAATGCTGCATATTCTCTACTTTTCATGCTCACCTAGATATCCTGTTCTAGGGCCTTTCTGAAACATCTGAAATCTTGCTGTTTGAGACGTGCTAATTATCTGTTTATTTGTGGAGGTAAACATGAGCCTCTTAATTGTTCTTTTACTTGACAGTCCTATATGTTATTTGTTGTCGCTTAGATTTTCTCCTTTAAACACCTTAGGAGTGTCTCGAACTGCCTAAATTAGAGGTCTTAAACACCTCCAGGGCCATAAGGAAGGGACGGATAATGCACGCATAGATTTCGTTTAATTATAACCGCTTATAACCGCTAAGAAGAGGGTAATTGGGTAGTAAAAAGATATGATGACCTGTGCGCTAATACCGCGTGTAACCCCTCTAGTTGAGGAAGGTTTACCGAGTATTGTACAAATGTGATCCTATAGGCAAATAAACCTAGGACCCATTTATTCCCATGTATTTCTTTTTGTAATATATATGTGTGCTTGAACTGCTTTACCTACTTAATGACTAATTCACCAAAAGTGAGTTTTGCCGGGACCCACCATTGTGGACCTCGAGGGGTTCCTAACACCTTCCCCTCGAGGTAATTTCAAGCCCTTACCCAATCTATGGTAATGCAAACCAGTTTCATGAGTTACTTGCATTAGGTGCCCTAACGCACTTTAAATTCGTTAGGTGGCGACTCTTCAATTTCCATACCCCTTTCCCAAAAAGGAAAGGAGTTGTTGAATGTCGAAACCTGATTTCGCGAGAAAAAAGGGGGCGTGACACACCCTTCGTGATTTTACTCTCAATAATATGGCACATCATCACCGTTCGTGCTTTAGACTCTTCCTCACATGATAATGAATATAAACAATGACACGGCATCACCCTTCGTGCTTTACACTCTTCCTCACCAAGCATATGAAATTCAATAAAATGGAAAGGCAGGAAGTATAAACAACATTGAGGAGATTATTCAAACGGATATTCCAACAAATTCTCAATCACGACATTTATAAACCAACAATGATTCAATAAAACCCTCAAGGGCCATATAATTTAAGTACTTCTACAAATCCCACAATTTATCAACAACAAGTATGGAAGAGCATCTCAAAATATCGGCCGTAGCAACGTATTAATGATTATGCATAAAGATGACCGAATTAGATACATCAATGTATTCTAAGAATTTCTCATCAGATTGATTAAGCTATATTAGGCTAAGTCTCGACTCTAACATTTAACACTAAGTTCTTAATACCTAAAAGTCAAGTGAGGCATGAAGCAAGAAGGTTATGAAATTCTACAAGACACAATTATAACATGATCTATCCCCGAGCATGATTAACCCTGGAACAAACATATACGCTCGTCACCTCACATATGTATCACCCCCGCATGTAGCAAACAATGACAAATAGAAGGAAAACTTCCCTCAACAAAGTTATGCAAAACACTTACCTCAATTTGGCTAACTCCACACTCAATTTTCGCCTTTCCTTTACAAATTCATCTCCGCTCATCTCAATCTAGCCCAAGACGACTTGAATACATCACACAATGCAAGAGGAAACAATTTCAATTAATAAAGTTGTGATTTTTATTCAATTTCTAAAAAGTCAACAAAAGTCAACTCCCCGGGCCCGCACCTCGAAATCCGATAAAATTTACAAAACCTGAACACCTACTCCGATACGAGTTCAACCATACAAAAATTACCAAGTTCCGAATCCAATTCGCCCATCAAATCATCAGTTTACATTTTGAAAACTTTCTTCAAGAATCACTATTTTCCCCAACTCAAAACACAATTTAGATGACAAAAATAAATATAAAATCAAGGAATATAATAAATTCTAGGTGAAGAACACTTACCCAATTGATTTGCTTGAAAACCCCGCAAAGAATCGCTCAAAACCGAGCTCTACAAGTCAAAATGTGATTAAAATGGTCTAACCCTCGATTTGGGATTATATTCTGCCTGCCCAGGGGTTTATGCATCGCGATCCCGGAGACTGGGTCGTGATCGCAGAGAAGAGAATTGAGGCTGCCAAGAAAGACCCTTCGTGATCGCTTTCACGACCCGAATTTCCCATCGTCGGGACCGTGATGGTGCCTAACATTGAACCCGCTAGGCAAGCCATCGTTAATGTTTATTTACCTTATTCATTTATTGTTAACAAATAATAGGTGATGTACAAATCAACGGAAATAAAAGTGCGAGAGAAAACAAAGTCTACAACTAAATTAAAAGCCATTACGAAAATCATTATACTAAACCCAGAATTTGGTGTCACAACTTCACGAACTGTCTATGAATACTACATATAAAGGACAAAATAAATACATCTGTCTCAAAATAAAGAAGAACATAGTGGAAATAAAATAGGAGAGGACGCCAAGGCCTGCGGACGCCTGCATAACTACCTCGGAATCTCCAAAAGGACGGAAGGCAGCCTCCTCACTCAAAGGTCCGTAGGGTCTTGTACCGGGATCTGTACAAAAGTGCAGAGTGTAGCATCAGTACAACCGACCCCATGTACTGAGTAAGTGTCGAGCCTAACCTCGGTGAAGTAGTGACGAGGCTAGGACACGACAACCAACTAAACCTGTGCAGTTTAATCATATACGGAGAAAATAATAACAACAAGAATTAAGCAATTAAATACAACGAAAGGGGAACATACTGAGGGGAGGAAATATCAAATAATGGAAATAAGAAGTAAAGCAACAAATTAGATATCAATTTAAACAACAGAAATAACAGCACAACAAGTGCACGACATCACCCTTCGTGCTTTTACTCTCATCCTCACCAAATAATAAATAGAATGCACGGCATCACTCTTCGTGCTTTTACTCTCATCCTCACAATAAATCAATAGAAACGGCACGACATCACCCTTCGTGCTTTTACTCTCATCCTCACCCAAATAATAAATAGAATGCACGGCATCACCCTTCGTGATTTTACTCTCATCCTCACTAATAATAAATAGAATGCACGGAATCACCCTTCGTGCTTTACACTCTTCCTCACCCAAACAAATAAGTAAAAACAATCCGGCAAGGAAATCAACAATACAAACAACAATAATAAAGCCATAACGTCCCGGCAAGGGAGTCAACAGTAGAATCAATATCATCTCGGCAAGGGAAACAACTATAACCAATCTCACCTAGTTACCTAATTTCACGTAGTAATTCTCAACTCGAGCCAATACTCAACAATGATCAATACCATAGAAACACCACCAACATAGATAATTGTCAAATTAGACTCAAGTAATGCTTAATGAAAAATCACATAAATCACAATATTCGACTCACGACATGCTTGAAACCAACGTATAGATACTCGTCACCACACCTATACGTTGCACATTATACTAACACGTAGCAAATAAGACACAATACCTATTCCCTCAAGCTAAGGTTAAGCCAAACACTTACCTCGAATTCCACGACCAAACTCAAGCCTCAATTACCGCTTTCCCTTTATAATTCTCCTCCAATTCGATTGTATCTAGACATAATTAGCTTAACAATGTCAATAAACACTAAATGATTCAACCCCAATGCTTAATTTTATGAGTTTTCTATCATTCTTCCAAAAAAGTCAAAAATTGACCCCGGGCCCGCTTAGTCAAAATACGAGGTTCGGACCAAAACCCGATCACCCATACACCCACGAGTCCGAATATATAATTAGTTTCGGAATCCGATCCCAAATCGAGGTCTAAATTCCCAAATTTGTTAAATCCCTAATTCTCCTAAAATCCCTAATTTTCTACCCTTCAAGAACAAGATTTAGGCCTAAAAATCTAATGGGTGTTGATGGAAATTGAAGGAAATGAGGTTAAGAACACAAACCTCTGATTTGGTGATGAATTCCTTCTTCAAAAATCGCCCAAGGTCGACTTTCAATGAAAGAGTTGTGAAATTATGGTGAAAACTCGTTTTTCTACTGTTTTAAGTGCTGGGCGACAGTACTCAGTGCGTTCGAGTGAGCACTGGCGCGTTCGTGAAGAACTACCTTCTGAGGACTTATGCGTTCGCGGGAAGGGCCATGCGTTCACTGAGGCTTAGCCCAACCATGACTTCGCATTCGCGTGAGAGGGGTCGCGTTCGCATAGGCCTTTCCCCGAATTCCCTGGCCAGCCCTCCTAAAGCTATGTGTTCGCATCTACACCTACGCGTCCCAATAGTACAAACCCAGCCCCAGCCCTGTTTTCTCTTCGCGTTCGCATGGATTACCACGCATTCGCATAGTATAAAAATGCACACACCAGATACAACAAACTTACACCAGATTTTCTAAGTCCGAGACACCCCGATACCTATCCGAAACTCACCCGAGCCCTCGGGGCACCAAACCAAACATGCGCACAACCCCAAAAACATCCTACGGACTTACTGGTGCGATCAAATCACCAAAATAGCATCTTAAACAACGAATTTAGCATAAAATTAAAGGAAAATCTCAAGAACTTTCAAAGTTTCAAATTTCACAACTACGGGTCCGAATCACGTCAAATGACCTCCGTTTCTTAACAAATTTTACAGGCATCACTCAAATACTATATTAAACGTGTACCGGGCTCAGGAACAAAAATACGGGCGTGATACCATCAATTTCAAATATAATTAAATTTCCAAAAACTCTTATAATTTCATTAAAACAATTTCTTTAAAAATTCATTTCTCGGGCTTGGGACCTCGGAATTCAATTCCGGGCATACGCCCAAGTCCCATATTTTCCTACGGACCCTCCGGGACCGTCAAATCACGGGTCCGGGTCCATTTACCCAAAATGTTGATCGAAGTCAACTTAAATTTAATTTTAAAAGAAAAATTAGCATTTTTCTCAGTTTTTCATATAAAAGCTTTCTGGATACATGGCCGAACTGTGCACACAAAACTAGGTGAGATAAAAGGAGGTTTTCAAGGCCTCAGAACACAGTTTGACTTATAAAAATGAGAGATGACTTTTTGGGTCATCACAATCGCGAGGGAAGGGACGAGAGTGCGATGAACAATGGTCAGAAGATTACGCGAACGCGGGGTGATTGATGCGAATGCGAAGAGGAAATAGCCAACCGCTCCCAGCTCCTAATTTCTATTACGCGAACGCGAGGGAACAAATGCGAACGCGAAGAAGAAGAAACCAAACCTTCGCGATAGCGAGAGGTACTACACGAATGCGATGAAGGAAAATGGGGCAGATCAACAGAACACTACGCGATCACGACTGAAGCTACGCGATCGCGAAAGAGAGCACCAGACACCAGAAACCAGCAATCCGAAACTAGAAGAAATTGGCATGAGGCCCATCCGAAACACACTCGAGGCCCACGGGACCCCGTCTAAACACACAGACAAGTTCTATAACCTAGAACAGACTCGCTAGGGGTCTCAAATCACTTCAAACAACTCCGAAATGATGAATCTCACCAAGAATCAAACTTATGAATTTCCAAATCTTCCAACTTCTTAAACTCGTGTCGAAACCCATCAAACCAACCCGGAATGATGTCAAATTTTGCAGGAAAGTCCCAAATGACATAACGGAGCTGTTTCAACTATCGAAATCGCGTTCCGCCCTCGATATCACCAAAGTCAACCAATTGCCAAACCTTTCCACTTTCCAACTTCAACTTTTACCGAAATGCCTCAACTTATCCTACAAACCTCCAAATCTAAATCCGGACGCACGCTCACCGTATGAAGCTGCTAACATCATCCAAAACTCATTCAGGAGCCGTTTACACAAAAAGTCAAATTCCGGTCAAATTCTCACTGCTTAAGCTTCCAAAACTAGAATCCTTCTTCCAATTCGACTCTGAATCATCTGGTAATTGAATACAACCATGCACGCAGGTTAATATACATAATATGAAGCTACTCAATGCCTTATGCCACCGAAAGGAGCTTAAATTCTCAAAATGACTGTAACGACCCGACTGGTCATTTTGAGCTCTAGCGCGTCATTCAGCGGTTTGAAGTCGTGAGCAGCTTTGTTTCAGGTATTATGACCCGTGGGCGTTGTCGGAATTGAATTCCAGGAAGTTTAGAATTGATTTGGAAACAAATTCTCATTTTAGAAGCCTTAAGTTGGAGAAATCAACTAAGATTGGAATTTTGAGGAAACGACCTCCGAATCAAAAAAGGTTCCAGCAGGTTCGTATGATGATTTTGGACTTGGGTGTATGTCCGGATCGGGGTTTGGATAAACCAGGAGCGCTTCGGCGTATATTGTGGAAGTTAGCATTTTAGAAGGATTATATGAATTTGGGCTTGAAGTGCATATCAATGAGGTTGATGTTTGTTTGGGATTCCGAGTTTGGGAATAGCTCCGTATGGTGATTCTGGAATTGGGAGCATGATCGGAAGTGAATTTGGATGTCCGTAGGTCATTTTGGGGTCATTTGGCTAAAGATAGAAATTTTAAGGTTTTTGAGAAATCCGACCGGAAGTGGAAGTTTTGATATCGAGGTCGGAATGTGATTCCGGAAGTTGTAGCAGGTCCATAATATTGAATATGACTTGTGTGAAAAATTTGAGGTTAATCGGGTGTGATTTGATATGTTTCGGCGTCGGATGTAGAAGTTTGAAATTCTAAGTTCTTAAAGAATTGGATTTGAGTGCGATTCGTGATTTCGCCGTTGTTTGATGTGATTTGAGGGCTTGAGCAAGTCCGTGTCGTGTTTTGGGACAGGTTGGTGTGATTGGACGGGGTCTCGGGGGCCCCAGGTGGATTCCGGGTGATTGACGGATCAATATTTGAAGTTGGAGAAGGTTGAAGGTTGCTGTCATCTGGTGTAATCGCACCTGCGAGGCTTTGACCGCAGGTGCAGAGCCGTAGGTGTGGCTAAGGGTGCCGCCGGTGCGAGATTGGGGCTGGAGCTGAGGAGGCCGCAGGTGCGGAAGATTGGTCGCACCTGCGGAATCGCAGGTGCGAAGAGGGGATCGCAGGAGCGGGAATTTGCTGGGTCAAGTCAGAGCCGCACCTGCGATGGAATTTCCGCAGGTGCGGAGCCGCAGGAGCGGCCATTGGATCGCAGGTGCGAAAGAGGCCTGGGCAGAATATTTTAAAGTCGGGTTTGTGCCATTTCTCTCACATTTTTCATTTGGTTGGGGTGATTTTGGAGGATTTCAAAGGGAGATTTTCACCAAGCATCAAGAGGTAAGTGATTCCTTCTCATTTCCAAGTTAAATACAAGATCATTACATAAATTTGATATGGGAAATTGTGGGGAAAATTGGGGTTTTCGAAGAAAAACCTAGAAAATGTTAATCTGGAATTTAGCCACGAATTTGAGAATGGAATGTAGAGTAAATTGCATGATTGAACTAGTAGGGCTATGGGTAGAATGTATCTTCGAGAATTTCGAATTTTCGGGAGGGCCCGAGGTCATTTTGGTCTTATTCTCCGATCGGGGTTGGGAAAGTATATAATCTGAATTTGTTGTGAGTATTAGGATGAATTTTCATTGCTTTTCCATTATGTGGTAGTGTCGGAGCGTTGTGCGTCCGTTGGAGTCATCGGAGGGGCTTGGAAGTCGGTGTTGGAATTTCGGAGCGAGGTAAGTCTCCTTTCTAACTTTGTGAGGGGGGATCGTCCCCTTAGGTGGATTAATTCAGTACATGCTATTATCTTCGGGGGCTACGTACGCACGAGGTGACTGGAGTCCGTGCGTAGCTACTATTATGCCATGTCCGGGTAGCCTAGGACCCACTAGCATGCCTTATGTGTGTACCTGTAATCCTGCCTGTAATATTAAACTGCTAATATAATCGAAAACGTAATTGAGTATCTAAAAGAAAGCTAGAGTTCCTTTTGTTAATCTTCTAGAAAGAGAATTGATTCCTCTGTGGATAATTGTGTACCTGGTAGCGTTGTATTATGGAATATCATTAAACCTGACAAATGAGTTTCGAAACAAAGATTTAAAAACTATATTTCGTGTTCTTTTAAAAAGGATTTTTACCATTTTCCTGAGGATAACTGCTTCTTGATAAAAATAAGGATGTATTATGTGAATATGTGTACATATGAGCACCTGAGTTGCAGGTATGATTCGCGAGCATGATCGATTCGCGAGCGGGGAAAAATAGATGCATCTATGGTTCGAGCCGATCGACCCTTCGGCGATGCACAATTTATTATTATTGGTCCGCGTCGTTCGACCCTCGACATTGCTTGCGCATGATATTTGCTTCGTAGTTGCTATGATTTTTGCCTGATCACTGGCCTGAAATACTAAATTATCAATTGAAATGACAGAGACTTAAAGTTATTAAAAAGATTTTTGGAAAAAGTTGTTCCTTCCTGTCGATTTATTATTATTTGATTAATTCACCATGCTGATTAATTGTTAATATGGCGAAGATATAAAGTGTTAAACGTGAATGGATTTGAAAGATATTTAAA
The DNA here is from genome assembly GCA_005239505.1 of Nicotiana paniculata. Classification (NCBI taxonomy): domain Eukaryota; kingdom Viridiplantae; phylum Streptophyta; class Magnoliopsida; order Solanales; family Solanaceae; genus Nicotiana; species Nicotiana paniculata. Next base: position 77,803 of record ML356196.1, on the reverse strand, counting down.
TCCTGTTTTAATGAATTGCCTATGATAATCATGCTTAGTGTCACTCTTAAATATTTTAAATTGACCTTCAGTAAGTGTCTAATTTGACCTCTCGTCACTACCTCTCTGAGGTTAGGCGGGCGACTTACTGAGTACACATTATTATTGTACTCATGCTACACTTGCTGTGCATTTTTATTGCACAGATACTTTTATAGCAATGTGGAGGATTCAGAGACATAGGCGAGCTGCATCATTCGGAGGCGATCCGCAGTTGATAGAGTCCCCTTCGTACTGTATCTATTTCATTTAAATTTCCTTGTCCAGTTGTATTTCGGACAGCCTTGTAATGATTGTTGAATTCTTAGAAATTGCTCATGTACTTGTGACGCTGGGTTCTGGGATATGTATTGGGATATAATTGCTTAAGTGAAATATTTAAACCATTGTTTTAATTAACAAACTTTTATTTGGTTATTATGTAATGAAGTGAAAGGAAGTGTTTTCATAAATGTTTTAAAACGGAAAGTTATTTCAATTAATTAATTATTTGGCTTGCCTGACATTGATGTCCGGCGCCATCACGACCTTAGGGATTTTGGGTCGTTACAATGACCGATCGGGTCGTTACATTCTCCCCTTTTAAAACAAGCGTTCGTCCTCGAATGTGCCAAGAATCGCCTCGACGTTCCCAAATTACTGAATGCACACTTCCAACATACACCTGTGGGTGATCCCACGTCACCCTATCCTGCATAAGCCTGACGACACAACACCATTAGAGATCCTTGTTTCAACCTTACTCCTTAAACCTTAGAACCCCATTTTTTATCATCCAGAATTCATTACAAGACCCGAATCCCATATCTACATATTGTACAAATCTGAACCAGCTATATCAAATCATGACCATAACCCAATATGTAATCACACGACGTACCCCATCACTTTAATACTCGCAGTAGGAACTGCCGACCATCATTAGTGCCCCAAAACAAATCCGGTGCCGATAGCAAACCTCATATCGATTAGAACCTCGTTCAAAAACCTTCATACTACACCGATGATGAAAGAAACACGCATAACCGCTTAACCACTCATCTGGTCAATAAACCAAGAAACTCACTCGCCCGACCAGCACCATTGACCAAATCCTCAACAAAGTATAGTGTTATTCTTCCAAATGTTCCTCATCCCCATACAATAACGCAAGTCTCAGGTCTAGAAACCTCATCTCAGCCAATACAAGAATCCACACCGACAAGTATCAACAATAATCATATGGAGCCCCACATAACCCGATTTAGTACACTAACAAGTAATAACTCAGACATGACAGGTAACAGTAAGAAAGCTAAATAAGAGAACAGCTAAGCAAGTTAAGCAGGCAGGAGAATTTTATCATTGCACTATGAACTATTTTCAGCAAGGTGAAAACAAAATACACGGAATAAGAGTAAGGAGTCACATTTCATCACTATACCATTGCGGCGTGCAACCCGATCCCATCGTATCAATCCACATAGGGTACCCATCGAGCCATAATACTCGGGCTCACTAATCACATGTGCATCAACATCAAGCACAACAGAGTGCACAAAATATAACGATGGGGAAATCATTAGGAACAAATAATACTAGGGAAGACAAGCACAACTATGGTGCAATAAGCTAAGCAACATCACAAAGGCCACCTCACCCATAGCTCCACGAGGCCTAACTGAATCACAACATGCGTGCGAAGAATCATGTAAACCTCAAAAAACATCGTAGTATAATAGAGAAATATATAACATGAACCAGGGTGCAAATAACATCCATTTCGCCCGATGATATACATGTGGCAACAACTGCACAAGAGTAAGCAAATCCAATCTGATACAGAACACACATTCTCATTAGGCTCAAAATAATCCCCAACCAAATTTCGATTGTCCTCAAACATGTAATAAACCTTCCAAATCATCCCATCCTCTATATTTGTTCACAACTCGCAATCAAGGAATAGTCTGCCAACAAGAACATTCAGCCTCTGAGCTCACGAATACCGGAATTTCATACCCAATCTCAACACCGCTACTTTAATAGGTGACATGTAATTCATACTCCATCGTCTCACGAAACACCCATAAGTCAAAACACGATGTACCTGCCAACATGAGAACTCTACTTCGATGGGAAAACATAGTGCCAACAAGAAATCGTCCGTGCCATCAAGAACTCATAGCCTTCCCTCTGAAACTATATGCAACCCTGCACATGAAAATTTCAACCCCGTACGGCGCCTCGCCTCTAACATGCTAACTCACAACACTACGCAAATCTCATAGCCAGCTCTGAACCGTAAGCAAATCGAACTCCTCATCAATAGATAATCTTTCATTTAACTCAATCCGGGAGAACACTAACACACGTAATATAACTTTGATACCTGTATAGAACATCCACTCCGACCGTGGTCATAACCATGGTAAATTCTTCAAAACTACGTGACACATCATCAAGTAATCAGAACCAATCGCCTCTAACTCAACTGAGTTATGCAGACTGCCAATCCAAAAGTAACTCAATCCGATATGACCGCCCTGAGGGAACTTCCTGGGGACCCGAAGTCATTTCTTGCATCACTCCAACATTGACATGTAGACCTTTCTCGACAAGGAAATACCATAGATCCAATTACCATTCACTACCGTTCTCAAGCCCACCCATAGACAAATCCAAAAGTCCCTAAAGGCTACATAAGACCAGGAACTTGCCAGAACCTTCTCGATAACCACTCATCTTACTCTGACCTTCAATACACAACTAATACGCGTCAAGCAACCCGTGCTACACCAGCATATGTCTATTCAAGGAAATAATAAAGTAATCTCTAGGTTCGGAAATTGATACGCCCATGACCTACAATCTAATTGTCATTAGAAGACTCCACCACTTAGCTCGAAGCCATAGAACACCTCATCAACAACCCAAAGTACCATATCTTCACAGCATGCCCCAATCTCGCACGACTATTTAGCCGAATACTTCAAAACTCATGCAATGCTGATCATAGAACACTCCAAAGACCCTACCAAGTGTTTACCCCTCATTGAAATAGTCAAAAACTTCCCCAAATGCTCTGAAATGATGGCATATGCACTCCACTGAATGAAAACCTCATACGAGACACACAATCCAAACTTATCAGGCAGGAGATGGCCCACTGGTTATACTCAAATCGACACCTTGCCATGAACTCACCTTAATCACAATAGACTGGCCACCAACCAATCTTCCCAAATCCTACTTACCAACCAGACATATGAACCCGCCTCATACCACAAATGAACGACTCAAAGATTTAACACTGCATCCGCTTCAGAGGCTAGACAACACGTCGCGATGATAATAAAGCATCCATAGCCCGTCGTAATCCATTTGCAGCATCACCGATCGTCGGCACATAGCGAATACTGAGCGCACCCCATCACATATGAGCGATCGAGAAGAGTCAAAGTCATAGATTTCAAGCTGAAACAAGGTCGCACGATGAGGAAATAAGAAAGGGAATTTTTTGCTAAATGCCCTGTAGCCTCCCTAAGATAGGTATGGACATCATCATGCCGATCCGTAGGACTCTACTAGACACTTGCGCATGACTTGTAGAACCTACAAACCTAATGCTCTGATACCACCTTATCACAACACCAAAAACACATGTCATGATGGCACCTAACTCGACCCGATAGGTAAGACAACTAACAATAGATACAAGCCAAAAAAATATATAAGAAACTAAAATAGGACTGTCTGAAATTTTACAAATTTTGCACAAGAACTGGTAGTACGAATCATGAGCTTCTAGGATTCATAATTTACAAAACCATAATCACCCGATTTGTTTGAAAACTACATGAAAATATTAATAATGTCTAAAATTACCAAGGACAAGGGGCAACTTCTATCCAGAATACACGAATATCTTCAGGGTCAACTCCCGATTTCTCCAGCAACTATGCTCCAATAGTCTGCACGAAGTGTGCAGAAGTGCAGTATCAGTACAACCGACCCCATGTACTGGTAAGTATCTTGTCTAACCTCGTCGAAGTATTGACGAGGATTTTTATTTAAAAATTCTTATTGATAACACTGTAATGTAAACTAGCAATAGAACTATATCACAGTTTAATAGAATAGAGTACACGACGCGACTGTACAGAGCAATAACAGAGTACCAGAAAGAATCACAATTTAGCAGTTTCAACCATCTCAACCAGCCCTTTCCTTAGAACGAATACCCATGAACCACAACAAATCACCTCAAAACTTTCACAGTGTGAGAGAAGTACTCAAGACATCAAATCTAACGGCACGACAATACCCTTCGTGCATTTATCTCATCCTCACCATATGTGCGTACCAACCAAATGATAGAAATACTGATAATAGAAATGACAAGGAAGGAAATACGCAAGCAGTAATAATGAACGAGAATGTACAGAAGAACAGCAGTAACAGACTAAGCGAAGAGCATAGAGGTAATGACAACAATTAGGAAAAAGGTTATAACTTCAACTAACTAGCATGATGGAGGCATGAAGATGGATATAACAAATAAGAGAAGAGGGAGGGGCACATCTTCTTTATAATGCAACAAGTAGAGGCATGAATATCCAACATGGAAGAATACCCGTACCTAAGTGAAACAAAACAAATATGACATGGATGCAATCATAACAGCAAGAAGTAGGCATGATGTCTACAAGTTAAACAAGTAGAAGGCATATGCGACACTACAACGATTGAGATAGAGAATAAGGATAGAACAGTGACGACAAGTCACATAAGAACCACAAATACGAAAGTAACAATTCAAGGTAAGACATGAAGATATCTGCAAGAAAAGAATATCATAACATAATGCATGTCTCTCGTCCTCACTTGCACAAAAACACCCTTCGTGCCATGAACTCGCAATGATACAAAAGTATAAAAGTATAAATGCAATGGCATGGCATCACCCTTCATGCTTTTACTCACAAATGACATGGCAGGGCATCACTCTTCGTGATTTTACTCTCAATAATATGGCACGACATCACCCTTCGTGCTTTTACTCTCAATAATATGGCACGACATCACCCTTCGTGCTTTACACTCTTCCTCACATGATAATGAATATAAACAATGGCACGACATCACCCTTCGTGCTTTACACTCTTCCTCACAAAGAATATGAAATTCAATAAAATGGAAAGTCAGGAAGTATAAACAACATTGAGGAGAGTATTCAAACGGATATCCCAACAAATTCTCAATCACGACATTTATAAACCAACAATGATTCAATAAAACCCTCAAGGGCCATATAATTTAAGTACTTCCACAAATCCCACAATTTATCAACAACACAAGTATGGAATCTAGCATCTCAAAATATCGGCCATAACAACGTATTAATGATTATGCATAGAGATGACCAAATTAGATACATCAATGTATTCTAAGAATTTATCATCAAATTGATTACGCTATATTAGGCTAAGTCTCGACTCTAACATTTAACACTATGTTCTTAATACCTAAAAGTCAAGTGAGGCATGAAGAAAGAACGTTATAAAATTCTACAAGACACAATTATAACATGATCTACCCCCGAGCATGATTAACCCTGACACATACGTATACACTCGTCACCTCACATATGTATCACCCCCGCATGTAGCAAACAATGACAAATAGGAGGAAAACTTCCCTCAACAAAGTTAGGCAAAATACTTACCTCAATTCGGCTCACTCCACACTCAATTTTCGTCTTTCCTTTAAAAATTCATCTCCGCTCATCTCAATCTAGCCCAAGACGACTTGAATACATCACACAATGCAATAGGAAACAATTTCAATTAATAAAGCTATGATTTTTATTCAATTTCTAAAAAGTCAACAAAAGTCCCGCACCTTGAAATCCGATAAAATTTACAAAACTCGAACACCTACTACGATAAGAGTTCAACTATACAAAAATTACCAAGTTCCGAAACCAATTCTCCCTTCAAATCATCAGTTTACATTTTGAAAACCTTCTTCAAAAACCACCATTTTCCCCAACTCAAAAAACAATTTAGATGACAAAAATAAAGATAAAACCAATGAATATAATAAATTCTAGGTGAAGAACACTTACCCAATTGATTTGCTTGAAAACCTCGCAAAGAATTGCTCAAAATCGAGCTCTACAAGTCAAAATATGATAAAAAGGGTTTAACCCTCGATTTGGGATTATATTCTGCCTGCCCAGGGGTTTATATATCACGATCGCGGAGACTGGGTCGAGATCGCGGAGAAAAGAATTGAGGCTGCCAAGAAAGACCCTTCACGATTGCGAGGGAAGGGACGCGAACGCGATGAACAATGGGAAGGAGATTACGCGAACGCGGGGCAGTTGATGCGAACGCGAGGAGGAAATAGCCAACCGCCCCCAGCTCCTAATTTCTATTACGCGAACGCGAGGGAACATATGCGAACGCGAAGAAGAAGAAAGCAGACCTTCGCGATCGCAAGAGGTACTATGCGAACGCGATGAAGGAAAATGTGGCAGATCAACAGAACACTATGCGATCGCGACTGAAGCTATGCGATCGCGAAAGAGAGCACCAAACACCAAAAACCAGCAATCCGAAACTAGAAGAAATTGGCCCGAGGCCCTTACGAAACACACTCGAGGCCCTCGGGAACCCGTCTAAACACACAGACAAGTTCTATAACCTAGCACAGACTTGCTCGAGGTCTCAAATCACTTCAAACAACTCTGAAACAACGAATCGCACCAAGAATCGAACTTAAGAATTTCCAAATCTTCTAGCTTCTAAAACTCATGCTGAAACCCATCAAACCAACCCGGAATGAAGTAAAATTTTGCAGGCAAGTCCCAAATGACATGATGGAGCTGTTCCAACTCTCGAAATAGCGTTCCGCCACCGATATCACCAAAGTCAACCATTGGTCAAACATTTCCACTTTCCAACTTCAACTTTCGCTGAAATGCCTCAACTACCCTATAGACCTCCAAATCTAAATACGGACACACGCCTAAGTCCAAATTCACCATACGAAGCTGCAGACATCATTCAAAACTCATTTAGGAGCCGTTTACACAAAAAGTCAAATTCCGGTCAAATTCTCACTGCTTAAGCTTCCAAAACTAGAATCCTTCTTCCAATTCGACTCTAAATCATCCGGTAATTGAATCCAACCATTCACACAGGTTGATATACATAATGTGAAGCTTCTCAAGTACTTATGACACCGAAAAGATCTTAAATTCTCAAAACGACCGGTCGGGTCGTTACAATTTTGAAATAAAATACTAACAACAACAATAACAACAACGATCTCTGAATAATCCCAAAAAAGGGATTTGTAGAGAGTAGAGTGTACGTATACCTTACCTCTACCTTTTGAAGGTAGAGAGAGGTTGTGTCTGATAGACCCTGACTCTAAAAAAATAAAAAAGAGCAAAAAACAACCAGTAGTGGCAACAACAAAAAATTGTGATAAGCTGATAAGTTAATAAAATATGATAAACAACATATAATAAAAGAAATATTCAATTTGAACAAAAATAATGCAAAAGCACAAAGATTCGCTTTCTCATATTTTTCGCACTAGCACATTATCCTGAAATCCCTTTGACTTCTAAACTTCCAGAACTTTAACATAGTCGACGAGAAATTAGGGAAACTTTAAGAAATGGCCATCTTTTAAGGAGTTATTAAAAATCTGTAGCTACATTTTATGCATTTATGTTTCATAGCTAGTTTTGGACAATTCGATGTATTTGAATACATTGTTAAGCTGTATTTTTTTAATTTTTTTTCACGTGTATTTGACTGTATTTGAATACACTGTTCAGTTGTATTTAACCTTATTTGATATGGAAAGGTTGAACATATTCGATTGTATTTGAATGTATTTACACTAAAAATGACGAAATGAAAAATACAGTCAAATCCGATCAAATCTCCGGCGAAGATAAAAAATACACTATATTTAAAAAAGAAGAATACAATCAAACCCAATCGGATCTCCTGCGTAATACAAAATACCATTGTATTCACATTAAAAAAATAAAGAATTCATTCAAATTGTTCTAAAAATTAACTGTATTTTACTAAGGAATAAAGAATATAGTCAAATCTCCGACGAGAATACAAAATACACTGTATTTAAAACTAGAGAATATTATAAAACCCCGTTGGATCACCGGCAAAAATCCAAAATACACATTAGATCCCTGACGAAACTACAAAATACACTGTATTTATACAATGATTTTCCAACGTGAAAGGCAATGGAGAAGAAAGAGGTGGCTTCTTTTTCCGGCGTGAAAAGTAGTGGAGGAATAAGTCTGAGGTCAGGCGAATTCACCCAGATATGAGATACAAAGAAGGAGAAGAAGCCATATATTCCGGCATATCCATTAGATCCATATCCGGTGAAGCCTCCAATCTTCCTCCCCCATTGTTTTCGTCGTTGGTAATGGATTAATCGCAACTTCATGATTTCATATATGTATCTGACAGTAGATGGCAATGGTGTTTAAGGGTGATTCTTTGTGAATGAGGTATACGATGGAGGGTGATAATGTGTGGGGAAGAGAGAAAGAGGTGTCTATTTAGTTGGGCTACGTAGAACTCCGCCGAAGAAGACAACCGGCGTGACTTCTTTGCTACTGAGGGTGAAGAGAGAGGGAAAAGAAGAGAGAGTTGAGGGAGAAGAGAGAGTTGAGGGAGAAGAGAGAAATATGGTTGAGAGAAAACATTATACAATGGAATAACTCTGTGTATTTGGTATTAGCTATGGTGGGTAAATTATAGGTATAAAAAATAACTAAATTAAAAGGTATCTATTTCATTAATAACTTTTAGATTTAGCTATGGTAGGTAATTTTTCCGAGAAATTATGGATGGACTGATGCTCCATCTCTTTTTGGGGCCTCCTTTCCTCTAGTTTATGCATCTAAATTTGTGAGAGAGATTTTTTATTCATCGATAAAAAAAAACTTACTGAGTTCGGTGTGGTTCAATTATGTTTGTAGTTTATGGACAATAACATTTAATTGTCAAGAAAATGGATCATTCTAATTCAAGAATGATCCCATGTAAAAGCTGATCATTCTATTTATAGTTCATAAATGAACAAATGTAAGAAAAATTATCATTAACAGCCTAAACGAAGCAACGAGAAGTATCTTGAGAATATATGGTAAGAAGACCTCCTCAACACTTGAATTGGTTAGGTGACTTCCCATTTTCTTTCTCAATTTCTTTTGGGTTGAGAAATGGTTAAATGAGTCGGTTAGGGTGGATGAGGCCTTTTAACATTTTAAAAACTTGCGGGTCACCTATAAGGTTTGAAAAACATTACGTCTCTCTCATTTTTCTGCCAATTTTCTCACTCATCTCTCCACTCTCTTTGCTCTCTCTTCTCCCTGTCACTCAACCCCATCAACCACAGTGGTTTCTGGCGGGACAAGAATCAAGCTTCGATTTTGGGTGTAATCGTCTCAATAGACCCATTAAGAACTATATTAAAGCTCAAAATGTGTCAATTTTGGTAAATTATAAATTCCTATTTTTTCGTTTCTTACTTTTTTATTTCAGGTTTTGTAGAGTGATTCGTTCATGTACATGTTCAAGATTAACTGGGTTATGTACAACCACATCTTATATGGCATGGGTGGTTATATTTGCTTATTGGACTACCTCTATGCTCTATATTTTAGAATTTCGTCGTAATTGTCGACCTAATATTTATTAACAAACCCGTGATCGATTGTTTTCTGATCATAGATGTTTGCTGGAATTGGTGCTTATTTTTCTTATTCTGATCATAAGTTTGAAAATATTAAATATGACATTGCATATTTTCATGTAGGTAATATGAGGAGGAAATCAGTGGCTAAGAAGCATATTCCTTTGACAAAGCCTTCACATTCGCCAAAGCCTTCAAACAGGAAAGGAAATGTATAAAAATAAGCATCGCCAAGCAAAGCAATTAATGAGCCTTCAAAAACTGCTACCAAACGAAATGTAGATACTTCTAAAGCTTCCCCTAGTAAAGAAAATGCTAATATTTCTGAGCGTGATAGGAGGAAAAAGAACAAAGAGCCATCAAAGTCTATCGGTAAAAAGAGAACAAGATCAAGGTCTAGATTAGTTGATGAGGACATACATGTTAGTAAAAAATATTTTCAAGGAGGTTGGCATTAGAGGGTGTTGATGAGGAGGAGGTGTCGCGCTCCCTTTTTCTCGCGAAATCGGGTTTCGACATTTCTGAGACAACTTCCTTCCTTTTGGGATGGGATATGGGATTCGAAGAGTCGCCACCTAACGGGTTAAGGTGTGTTAGGGCACCTAGATTAATTAACTCATGAAATTAGTTTGCATCACCAGAGATCGGATAAGGGCTCGAAATTACCTTGAGGGGAAGGTGTTAGGCACCCCTCCAGGTCCACAATGTTGGGTCCCGACCGAACTTAATTAAGTGAATTAGTCTTTAAAGGAAAATAAAGCAATTTAGACAACCATTATTTAAACAGGAATTAAAGGGGTCCTAAGTTTTTTAGCCTATAGGATCATTTCCATGCAATACTTGGTAAATTTCCCTAGTTCGGGGTGCTACAAATAGTATTAGCGCACAAGTCATCATCTCCTTTACTACCCAATTACTATCTTTCAGTTGTTACTTAAGCGTTCTAGTAGCTTCTAACTCGTGCCTTATGCGTGCACTACCCGTCCCTTACCTATGGTCCTAGAGGTGTTTAGGACCTCTATTTAAGGTAGTTCTAGACTGACCTAGGTTGCTAAAAAAATGAAAAATCTAAGCGACAAACAAAACTTCAAATAGCACGGTCACATAAGGAACAAATAGGGGCTCATGTTAACCTCCACAAGTAAACAACAAATGCACGTAACTCCAACAGACAACTTTTATTAATTTAAGACCCTATAGGCAGGATATATAGATGAGCATAAACAGAATATAAGACAACAGTTTATTAAAGTGAGCAGTGGTACCTATTAGTTTGCCTACTGATTTTTGTTAAAACTCTGAATCTGCGTAAACTTCAGGCAGTACTAAATCACAGTGCTTTTTAGCCCCAAAATTCCATATAAGTTTGCCTAAGTGATAACCAGAATGGAATCCTATAGGCATGGTATCTAAAATTGTTAATTATAGACATATAACAGGGTTTCTAAGCGAATTACTCATTTTAACTCATGGAAACAGATTTTTATCTCTTTAAATCCTATAGGCATGTTTTCTGATTTGCAGAATTAATTAACTCCTATAGACATGATTTCTAGGAGTGGAAACCGATTATGAGCATGATTCTAAATTTACAACTGATTTACCCTATATGCATGATTTCTACTAGTTCAGACCCTATGGACATGATTTCTAGATTGAAGAAAACTAGTTTTTATATCTCCTATAGGCATGATATCTAAGTCGAAGAAGACTGATTTTTTGTATCTCCTATAGGCATGATATCTAAACTAATTTTTATATCTCTTATAGGCATGATATCTAAGTCGAAGAAGACTGATTTTTATATCTCCTATAGGCATGATACCTAAACTGATTTTTAGATCTCCTATAGGCATGACATCTATGTGACCAGAAACTTTAAGCAAATTGCCAGGAAAGTTTATTAAGTTACACAAATAAGATCCCATTCGCATGATCACTAATGCACATTGAGATTAGAGATATATGGAAATCCTATGAACATGTATTCTAATGCAGAACTGACAGAAAACTACGGGCAGGATTTCTAGTATGCCAAAAGCATGAAAATTCAGAGTCGCAGACAATTGGAAAACATCTTATAGGCAGGATCTCTAAATGCACATAAGGAATCAATACAATGAACCTATAGGTAGGATTTCTACCCCAAGCTTTGAACAAAGATAGCTTTGAACAAAGATATATAGAAACCCCCTCCCAGCTTTTACTAATAACCCCAACATCTATTCGTTACAAGTACTATTATTATAGCCCAACACGAATGAATTACATAATACTAATCATTACACTATAGGGGGCCTTAGCAGGCCCAATGTTAACCAGGAAACCAGGCCCTCAAGCAAGCAAGTTTGAAGTACAGGTGGTTCATCCATGATACACAAAGTGGGATTCTGGTGTGTCAAAGTTCCCAAGGGCCTTAGGGACCCCGGGCAGTGCTCACACCAGAATCTCATTCAGAACAACAACAGTTTGTAAAAGATTCGAAGACCACCCCCAATATGTCAGAGTCCGGAGGAGTCTCAAGGACCCTAGGAGTGGTCACATTGGGGATGGTAGGAACCTAGATAACTAAGAAGTTTTGAAAATAGTATATAAGGGGTAGGAGGATAGTTTTAGAAGAAAAAAACAATTTGATTTCAGAAGTGAATAAGTTCATACCACATGATTGCAAACAGAACTTGGCCAAGAAACAACAATCACATAGTTTTAAACAGATTTAGGACTTATTCAAACTAAGTATTCATATTGGTACTTAAATTTATTTACAAAGAGCAGGGACACTTTGAACTAATAGACAGGATTGGCTACAAATATTTGTAATATCTAAACATGTTCAGAATAGGGAATTTATAGCTGAATCAAACAACATTACTGAAGATAACTGAGTTCATTAATTACCACTAGGTGAGACCATATAGTCATGTATTATATAGAATCATGCTAAAGTTTGAAGTATCTAAACAAACAAACACATAGAACAAGAACCAAAGCATACTAGTTTAGAAAGAGGTAAACAAAAACCATAGATCAGACAGAAACATGCTAAGGTAAGCACAGAGAACATAGTAGGTTAACAGGAATTGAGGCATGCTAGTTGCGAGAGAAATAAACATGAACTGTATGGAAAACATAAGCATATCGAGGTTTGGAATAAACTAGTCATATAACTTGTCGTGCCTCCTTTTTCTCGCGCGGAATCGGGTTTTCGACATTCAACAACTCCTTTTCTTTAGGGAAAGGGGTATGGAAATTGAATAGTCGCCACCTAACAAATTTCAGGTGCGTTAGGATACCTAATGCAAGTAACTCATGAAACCAGTCTACATTACCAGAGATTGGGTAAGGGCTTGAATTTACCTCGAGGGGAAGGTGTTACGCACCCCGCAAGGTCCATAACGGTGGGTCCCGGCCAAACTCATTTTTTGGTGAATTAGTCATTAAGCAAATAAAGCAGTTTAATCACACATATGGAATATAAAAAAAATACATGGGAATAAATGGGTCCTAGGTTTATTAGCCTATAGGATCACATCTGTGCAATACTCGGTAAACTTTCCTCAACTAGAGGGGTTACACGTAGCATTAGCGCACAGGGCATCATATCCTTTACTACCCAATTACCCTCCCCTTGGCGGTTACATAAGGGATTCTAATTAAACATTTTCCGGGCATGCATTACCCCTCCCTTTTCTTATGGCCCTAGAGGTGTTTAAGACCTCTAATTAAGGTGGTTCTAGACTCTCCTAAATTGCTTAAAAGGAGAAAATCTAAGATATAAGCAAGAACAAATAGGACATTCACGTAAGGGACAATTAAAGGCTCACCTTTTACCTCCTTAAGTATGCAGACAATAGCACGTCTCAAACAACAGGATTTCAGACATTTCAAAGTCCTAAAACAAGATATCTATGTGAGCATGAAAACAGACTGTATGCAATATCTATTAAAGCAAGGCAGTGGAGACCTAATTAGTTTGCCTGCTGATTTTAGGACTTGCTGAATCTGGGCAGTTCACAAATCATTAAACAATGCACAGTTTTACAATTTTTATAAGAGTTTAATTACCCTAAAGGCTTGCTTAGGTGTAAATCTGGGATGTCCTATAAACATGATATCTAATTTTTATCAGAGTCTTAGTACTAACAAGCGATTCTAAATAGAAAGTTGAGTTCGTTATGTCCTATAGGCATGGTGTCTAGGTGCTGAATATTACAGAACTGGTTTTATACACATTTATCTCTATAACATGATATCTATGTGTTGGGATTGCTTTTAAACATTCTTATAGATAGTTGATGATTTTACATGATGCAAGCGTGGTATTAAAGTGAATGCAATAGAAGTCCTAAAGCGTGGTTTCTAATGCACATATGAGAATGAACGTCTTTTGTTATACAGTAACAATAGTAGCTTAGTAACAGACTTCCTAGGTGGATATGGTAATGAAGAAATTTAGAAAGCAGACTTTCATAACAACTGGCATAATACATCTACAACGTGTTTTTTTAATATGCCAAACAATCTAAGAGCATGGCTTCTAATGCAAGCAAATAAACCTAAGAACATGATTTCCAATGCAAGCAATAGTCATAATAATCCTAAGGGCATGATTTCTACCTGGTTTCCCCACAAAAATTATATAAGAATCCCTTCCCTTTTTACTAATTTCCCCAATATCTGTTTACAAGGATTATTATTACAGACCATATAACAAATGAATTACAAAATGAACAGATCTATGATATAGGGAGCCCGAATAGGCCCAAAGTAAACCTGGAGAACCAGGCCTTCAACAAAGTCCAAAGTACCATATCTCATAGTGTCCAAGAAGGAGTATCCTGGTGCTTCAGAGTTCCCAAGGGCCTCAGGGACCCCGGACAATTGTCACACCAAGATCCTTTTAAAAGAAGTAGTCTTTGTGCAGTGTGGAAGGGCCAGCCCCAGTGTGCCAGAGTTCGGAGGAATCTCACGGATTCCTAGTCAGTACACACACTGGAGAAGCAGGATCCTAACTATTCTAAGATTAGGAGTGAGAGTGCTTGACATAGTTGGAATAGCTTTAGGAACATAGTATAGATGTAAAATCTTTAGGAGTGAAAATACTTTAGGAGTAGCAATAATTTAGAAAACATTTTAGGAGTGAAAAACATGTTGAAAACATTTTGAGGGAAAAGAAGGTTCAGCAAACAACATCATAGTCACAAAGCATCACATTGCCCAGATTCAACTTAAGCTTGTTAATTAGTTCTAGGTGAACAAA
Source organism: Nicotiana paniculata (assembly GCA_005239505.1). NCBI lineage: Eukaryota > Viridiplantae > Streptophyta > Magnoliopsida > Solanales > Solanaceae > Nicotiana > Nicotiana paniculata. The sequence continues at coordinate 62,766 of ML356196.1, read as the reverse complement.
AAGTTACACAAAAGGGAGCAAGGGGTTGGGAACACACGACGTTTGAAACAAAAGAACATAAGAAGAAGGGTGAAAGCACTCATGCTAGTTAATAGGGACACAGAGCATGCAAGAATTAACTAGGGCATACTGATTTAAGGTCTAAACATGAATCACTCAAATCTTACAATCATACTTAGTGATAGGATAAGCATGCTACTTAAGACAAGAGACAAGAAGGCACAGGATTTAAGCACTGCGATAAACATGTTGGTTAAACACAGTGAGACATAGGTCTGGATACAGAGGTAGTCATGTTGAGTAATACAGAAAGAGCCTCAGAAATTCAATCACAAAAAGTAGCCATACTAGTTGGGGTTACAGGACAGGGAAGACACAAAGTAAAAAACTGTTTTAAGACCATATTGAATACTCAAGCAGAAGGGACATGCTAATTAAAACAATGAACAAGAGAGGGTGAAACTTAAGCATACTGATCAAAGCAGCAAACATGAAAGAACATAGAATTAAGTACACAAGCAATTAAACTAGCGCAGAAAGAGACATGTATTTAACAGCTATGGAGCAACAAGGAGCACATAGGTTTAAACTTCATATAAGAAGGAATGTCATTAGGAGCAGAAACATACCAGTTAAGGAAGCAAAATAGAAAGTAAAGTAGATAGAATTCCATAGCCTAGCCTTGGCTTTCAGCCGCCTAGACAAGCAATGAGCACAAGTAGCAGAGAGAGAGATGAGAGAAAATTTGTGTGTGTGTGTATATTTTTTGAATTATTGTTCATGTTTTTAGAGGTAAAATAAGAGTGTATATATAGTACTTAGGAGGTAGAACAAATAAGGTAAAGAGAATCAGAAGTCAGTCAATTAAGGCAGTCAAATAATCACAGGATCAATTCACATAAGGAAGTCCGAAATAGACCCCTTAATTTGGGGTAATCAATTAACGATCACAACAGGGGAGCTAATTAAGGCAAGGAATCCAAATCATACCAAATAGGGAATCAGTAAAAATCCCAAAATCATACAGACGACTAATTAAGGCAAGTGTGACCAATTAAAGTTACAAGTAAGGAAACAAATAAGATCTGTGCACACAGATTTTAACAGGGTAAAATAATAGGAAATAATCAGTAAGAATCTTCAAAAGAATACTGATTTTACCAAAAGAATCACTCAGGTTCCATAAATAGAAAATAAATGAGTAAAACTTCACATAAATACCGGGTTTAACAAGAAAAGATGGTTCGAACCCTAACAGAGATCAATTAGGGCAAAACTCCAAAGAATACTGGGTTTTAACAGGGAAAAAATTTAAGTCCAAAAAAAGGAGTAAACTAATGCGACTGGTATCACAGAAATACCCAAAGTATCGAAACAAAGTTGAAGAAATCAGTATATCACAGAACCGACTAGGGTTTGAATATTCATGCGAAAAGTAGTCAAGATGATGAAGGAACATTAATTAAACACTGAGAAGTTTAGAAAAATCCTCGAAGAACAGTTTGAGATGAACCCTAGTTTAGAAAGAGTGATAACATCGAAAATAATTAATTAAAACAAGAGATTTTTTTAGGAAAACACTTAATAATACTCAAATCATCTCAGATCTTATCGACAGTATCGAATTAGGGTTTTCAGAAAATAGCAGAATTAAAGATCATCAGTCAAAAGACCCATGGATTCGTAAATAAAACAAGGAGAAATCCTTACTTACAAACGAGAAATGGTCTGAGACAGGAATGTTTCAAACCAGAACCAGTTGGGTCTCCTTGTGATCTTCTCAAGGATCCATGAAATCGATGAGCCATGGAGTGTAGGAGACCAGGGGTGGTTGGAGAATGCACATGAGCACCATAGAAGGGTGGTCTTCACCGGTGACGATGATTAGGGTTAGGGTTAGGTTGATAGAGAATTGAGAGATGAGGGGAGACGATGACGGTGATTTGGAAAGTATGAAGAGGGTTTGGGTGAGTTAGGGATTAATTAAGGTAAGGGTCATCGTGGACCGTTGATAAAAAATGATCAACGGCCATGATTGAACGGGGATATTGGGTCGGGGTATGCAGATTGGGCCTAAGGGGTTTGGGCTAACCTTTTGGGTTAAATAAGGGGTTTTGGGCTGGCTTTAAAGAGGCCAGGTCTGAAAAATAAAAGGTTATTTGTTAAATACTCAAACAATTGATAAAAAATATTTTATAAAATAATTAATAGATTATAAAAAAAATAATTTTAATGCATAGCAATGCTTTAAAATAATTAATCAATATTTTAAAAATACGATGAGCTATTTTCTGGTAAAATAATGTAATAATGCATGCATGGGCTATAATTGCAAAGTTATTGCAATTGTAACCCAAAAAATAAATGTGGCTATTTGTGCAATAATTTAAGCTTAATATGAATATAGACAACAAAATTAAACCATGAAATGTTATACATCATTTGTGATGCAATTTGTAATTATTTATGTAAATAAAATACTAGGATAAATTAATTAAAAATCCCTAAAAATGTAGAAATTATGGAAAAATGTCAATTGATGTAAATGCATAGTTTTGAAGGTATATATGTATTTGAAAAAAATATTATAGGAAAAAATTGGGTATCAACAGCTGCCCCTCTTTAACGGGGAAGGATGTAAGAGTTGTCGGGTAAAGATATGATGGCCAATTTTGACCGAGCGAGATGATTTGAGAGATTTAGGTCGCACTCTGGTTCCTGAGCTGCCTACATATCCCTGGTTTTACAGGAATCAGGCGGTGTGTAGTTCTGGATTCATCGGCAGAATATACCGATGGAGTCATCACAAGAACGGATACGAGCTTTTGGCATAGGTGAAAAGATGTTTATGATGAACGGTCAGGTTTGAGGTGATTTTAAGGAACTGGAGCGGGATTTCTCCTGTTGGGGTAGCGGTTGCTTATCGGATCACCTGCAAGCAAAGATGTACTACGGGCATATATCTGTGCATAACTTTAAACATGATGCAAATTCCCTTCGGACCATGAAAAATCGTCTTTGGATGGTTGAGGATGACATCCTTAGACCATGATCACCATGGATTGTTCAGCGAGAGATTCACAGGCCATGAGATGATTTCCTCGGGCCATGAAAATGGTGCCTCCGAACCATGACGCCTTTGAATAATGATATGCCAATTTGAGAGATCCTCAGGCCATGACATGGTGTCTTACGGCTATGAGGATGATGCCTTCAGACTATGACGCCTTCAGACAAATTGACGATATTTCAACCCATGAAATGCAAAGGTATGATGCTAGAAGCAACAAGACAGAGCTTAGTCTTGTGTGGAGTTGAGGGCATATCTTAGCCCGAGAGAATAGAACAATGCAAGAGAGAAATTGCTTAGTCTCGTGCCAAAATTTGAGATAGGGCTTAGTCTCAGGCAAAGAGAAGGCAATGCTTAGCCCTATGCAAATAGGGAGGCAGGGCTTAGACTCATGCAAGATTTGGGACAAGTCTTATTCCCATGCAAAGAGAAGGCAATGCTTAGCCTTATGAAAATATGGAGGCAGGGCTTAGCCTCGTGCAAAATTTAGGACAGGTCTTAGTCCCATGCAGAGAGAAGGCAATGCTTAGCCTTGTGCAAATATGGAGGCAAGGCTTAACCTCATGCAAAATTGAGACAGAGCTTAGTCTCATGCAAAGAGAAGGCAATGCTTAGCCTTATGCAAACATGGAGGCAGGGCTTAGCCTCACGCAAGATTGAGACAGAGCTTCGTCTCATGCAAAGGGAAGGCAATTCTTAGCCTTATGCATAATATGGAGGCAGGGCTTAGCCTCATTCAATATTTGGGACAGAGCTTAGTCTCATGCAAAGAGAAGGAAATGCTTAGACTTATGCAAAAATAGAGGCATGGCTTAGCCTCATGCAAAATTTGGGACAGGGCTTAGTCCCATGCAACGAGAAGGCAATGCTTAGCCTTATGCAAATATGGAGGCAAGGCTTAGACTCATGCAAGATTTGGGACAGGTCTCAGTCCCATGCAGAGAAAAGTCAATGCTTAGCCTTATGCAAATATGGAGGCAGGGCTTAGCCTCATGCAAGATTTGGGACAGGGCTTAGTCCCATGCAACGAGAAGGCAATGCTTAGCCTTATGCAAATATGGAGGCAGGGCTTAGCCTCATGCAAGATTTGGGACAGGGCTTAGTCCCATGCAGAGAGAAGGAAATGCTTAGCCTTATGAAAATATGGAGGTAGGGCTTAGCCTCATGCAAGATTGAGAAAGAGCTTAGTCTTGTGTGGATTTGAGGGCAGAGCTTAGCCCGAGAGAATAGAACAATGCAAGAGAGACAATGCTTAGTCCCATGCGAGAATTTTTTGAGACAGGGCTTAGTCTCATATAAAGAGAAGGCAGTGCTTAGTGTTATGCAAATAGGGAGGCAGGGCTTAGCCTCGTGCAAGATTTGGGACAAGGCTTAGTCCCATGCAAAGAGAAGGCAATGCTTAGCCTTATGAAAATATGGAGGTAGGGCTTAGCCTCGTGCAAGATTTAGGACAAGGCTTAGTCCCATGCAAAGAGAAGGCAATGCTTAGCCTTATGCAAATATGGAGGTAGGGCTTAGCCTCGTGCAAGATTTAGGACAAGGCTTAGTCCCATGCAAAGAGAAGGCAATGCTTAGCCTTATGCAAATATGGAGGTAGGGCTTAGCCTCGTGCAAGATTTGGGACAGGGCTTAGTCCCATTCAAAGAGAAGGCAATGCTTAGCCTTATGCAAATATGGAGGCATGGCTTAGTCTCATGCAAGATTGAGACGGGGCTTAGTTTCATGCAAAGGGAAGGTAATGCTTAGCCTTATGCAAATATGGAGGCATGGCTTAGTCTCATGCAAGATTGAGACGGGGCTTAGTTTCATGCAAAGGGAAGGTAATACTTAGCCTTATGCAAATATGGAGGCAGGGCTTAGCCTCGTGCAATATTTGGGACAGGGCTTAGTCCCATGAAAAGGGAAGGCAATGCTTAGCCTTATGCAAATATGGATGAAGGGCTTAGCCTCGTGCAAGATTTGGGACAAGGCTTAGTCCCGTGCAAAGAGAAGGCAATGTTTAGCCTTATGCAAATATGGAGGCAGGGTTTAGCCTCATGCAAGATTTGGGACAGGGCTTAGTCTCATGCAAAGATAAGGCAATTCTTAGCCTTATGCAATATGGAGGCAGGTCTTAGCCTCATGCAAGATTTGGGACAGGGCTTAGTCCCATGTAGAGAGAAGGCAATGCTTAGCCTTATGAAAATATGGAGGCAGGTCTTAGCCTCATGCAAGATTGAGACAGAGCTTAGTCTCATGCAAAGAGAAGGGAATTCTTAACCTTATGCAAATATAGAGGCAGGTCTTAGCCTCGTGCAAGATTTGGGACATGACTTAGTCCCATGCAAAGAGAACAAATAGTAAGTTATAGCAGAATATTTCTTAGCTGGAAGTGGATTCAATATCGTATTGTTATGAAGGTTGTGATTTTGAGGCGTGCATATTTCTTTGTTCCTGCATTCAAATAAAAATCATGAGTTCTATAAGGGGGAGGTCGGTTCGTGCCTCCGTTGGCTTGTTTGACTTGGTTTTCTCGGTCTGAAGATCCTGTTCAAATCATTGGAGGTACCGTTTGCTAAACATGGTTATTTCAAAAGCAAGCATGCGTAGCTTTCAAAGTCATAGTAAAAGATATGTTTTTTAGAAAATTGGTTAGATGAACCAGTGACTGTGACACGATCCTAGACATTGCGACTTCTCTTGCCGTAGAATTTTGAGGGCTCCTCAAAATTCTGCCCCAGTTAGACGGAAAAACATTTCTGACTGTTGTATATGTTGCGATCGCTGAACTTGCTTCGGAATTTTGAGGGCCCTAATCAAAATTCTGCTCCAGTTTCTGATGATGGGGAAAGTGGAGATTTTATTGAATTTTGACCAAACCCACAGGGCTGCTTACGTATCCCCTCTTAAATGGGAATCAGATCGAGCATAGTTCAATTTACATCATTTGCAGAAACATAAATAGTTACACATAGTATCGCTTGACTGCATCTGAATTGATTCGTTTTGGACATATTTCTCCGTCCATTTCTGCGAGTATGATGGCTCCCCCTGTCAATACTCTGTGAACCATGTAAGGACCTTGCCAGTTGGGAGAGAATTTTCCTTTGTCTTCATCCTGATGCGGGAAGATCTTCTTCAACACCAGCTGCCCCGGTGTGAACTGTCTCGGCTTGACTCTTTTGTTGAAGGATCTGGACATCCTGTTCTGATAAAGCTGTCTGTGACATACCACATTCATCCTTTTTCTGTCTGTGAGATCTAGCTGCTCATAATGACTCTTTATCCATTCTGCGTCACTGAGCTCAACTTCTTGTATGATCCTCAAGGAAGGAATCTCTACTTCGGCGGGAATAACAACTTTAGTACCATAAACCAGTAAATAGGGTGTTGCCCCGGTTGATGTGCGGACCCAGTAAGGCGAATGGTAGTTTCTCATGCCAGTGTTTGTGATTCTCTACCATTTTCCTCAATATCTTCTTGATATTTTTGTTGGAGGCTTCTACGGCTCCATTCATTTGAGGTCTGTATGCTATGCAATTCTTGTGCTTGATTTTGAAAGTCTCGCACATGGCTTTCATCAGATCACTATTAAGATTGGCGTCATTTTCAGTGATGATGGATTCTGGAACTCCGAACCGACAAACAATCCAGTCGCGGACAAAATCTGCCACAACCTTCTTAGTCACTTCTTTGTAAGATGCTGCTTCGACCCATTTGGTGAAGTAATCAATAGCTACCAAGATGAACCAATGCCCATTTGAGGCGGTGGGCTCGATTGGACTAATGACATCCATTCCCCAGGCGGCGAATGGCCAAGATAAGCTTGTGGTATTGAGCTCATTCGGCGACACTTTTATCATATCTGCATGCACTTGACACTGGTAGCATTTTTGAACATATCAGATGCAATCTGTCTCCATGGCCATCCAGAAATAGCCGGCCCTGAGTATCTTTTTGGCCAAGACAAAGCCATTCATATGCGAGCCACAGGTTCCGACATGTATCTCCTCAAGTAGCTTTGAAGCTTCCTTTGCGTTGACGCACCTCAATAATCCCAAATTCAGAGTTTTTCTATATAGGTTTCCTCCGCTGTGGAAGAAATTGTTGGAAAACCTCCGAAGCGTGCGTTTCTGAGTATTGTTTGTATGCTCCGGGTATTCTCCTTTTGTCAGATACCTTTTGATGTCATGGAACCAGCACTTCCCATTTGTTTCCTCTTCAACATGAGCACAATATGTCAGCTGACTATGGATCCTTACTGGGATAGGATCAATGAAGTTCTTGTCTGGATGTTGTATCATTGATGACAAAGTAGCCAATGCATCGACAAACTCATTCTGAATTCTGGGAACATGTCGAAACTCTATCTTTGTGAACCTTTTCCTCAATTCCCGCACATGGTGAAGATATGGTAATATCTTGGAATTGTTGGTTGCTCATTCTCCTTGTACCTGGTGCACAAGAAAATATGAATCACCGATCACCAGCAACTCCTAAATGTTTATGTCAATGTCCATGTGAGTCCTAATATGCAAGCCTCGTATTCCGCCATGTCGTTAGTGCATGGAAATCTGAAATCTGTAGATACTAGATAATGTTGACCAGTTTCTGACACCAAAAACGGCTCCAATGTCGACTTCTTTGAAATTCGTCGCTCCGTCAAAGAACATTCTCCAACTGTCATAGGATTCAACAATGTCTTCTCCCACGAATAGTACCTCTTAATCGGGAAAATACGTTTTCAGGGGTTCGTACTCTCCTTCCACAGGGTTTTCAGCAAGATGATCTGCTAGTGCCTGTCGTTTAACTGCTTTCTGAGTTACATAAACAATGCCGAACTCACTCAACAAGATTTTCCACTTAGCCAGCTTGCCAGTGGGTATAGGTTTTTGAAAGATATACTTCAAAGGATCCATTCTCAATATGAGGTATGTTGTATAGGCACAGAAGTAATGCCTCAGCTTCTGAGCTATCCAGGTTAAGGCACAACATGTTCGTTCCAATAGAGAATATCGTGCTTCATAAGGTGTAAACTTCTTACTCAGGTAGTAGATGACCTGTTCTTTTCTCCCTGTCTCATCGTGCTGCCCCAAAACGCAGTCGAAAGCTCCCTCTAGTACTGCAAGGTAGAGTACCTGGCTCTGGCGGGACCAAGACTGGTGGTGTTGATAAGTACTTCTTGATCTTGTCAAAAGCCTTTTGACAATCTTCAGTCCAACTAGTTGCAACATCCTTTTTTAACATCTTGAAAATTGGCTCACATATAACTATGGATTGGGCTATGAATCGTCTGATGTAGTTTATTTTCCTAGAAAACTCATTACATCCTTATTAATATTTGGCGGTGGTAGCTCTTGGATGGCTTTGACTTTTGACGGATCCAACTTTATCCCTCGACGGCTGACGATGAATCCCAATAACTTCCCGGCAAGAACCCCGAATGCACATTTTGTAGGGTTTAAGTTCAAGTTGTACTTCCGCAGTCTGTCGAAGAATTTACTCAAGTCTGCTATATGATCTGTGGCCTTCTTGAATTTAGTGATGATATCATCCATATAGACCTCAATCTCTTTATGTATCATGTCATGAAGGATAGTAGTCATGGCCCTCATGTAGGTGGCCCCAGCGTTCTTTAGCCGAACAACATCATATTGTAATAGTACACCCCCAGGGTGTAATCAAAGCGGTTTTTTCAGCGTCTTCCTCATCCATCCGAATCTAATGGTAACCGGCGAAACAATCTACAAAGGGCTAGAGTTCATGTCTGGCACAACTGTCTATTAAAATGTGTATGTTTGGAAGTGGGAAATCATCCTTTGGGCTGGCTCTGTTGAGATCTCGATAATCGACACAAATTCTAACCTTCCCATCCTTCTTCAGAACTGGCACGATGTTGGCTAACCAAGTTGGGTATTCAATCACCCTGAGGACCTTGGCCTTGATTTGCTTGGTGACCTCCTCTTTGATTTTCAGACTCATATCAGGCTTAAATTTCCTGAGTTACTGCTTTACTGGAAGATACATTGGGCTTGTGAGCAACTTTTGAGCCACAATAGATGTACTTAACCCGGTCATATCATCGTGATGACCATGCAAAGTTGTCCTCATACTCTTTCAGGAACTGTGTGTACTCTTCTTTTTCTGATGGTGATAAGTGAATGCTGATGCTGGTCTCCTAGACAGTTTCGGAATCTCCTAAGTTGATTATCTCAGTTTCGTCTAGGTTGGACTTGGGCTTGTTCTCAAAATCCTCTACTTCCCTGATGATTTCCACGGGTATGACATCCTCTTCTTCTGAATTACTATCCTTTTGTTGCGTTGCCTCACTAAATGTCACAGTTGCCTGTTAATCAAGATAGGAAATAGTAATGATGTATAGATAAAGATATGAAAGAGAAGTGGTAACGGTAAACATCAATTCATTGAAAGTGTCACACAAATGTGATTTTCAATAATTTAAACAACGTTTTGGATCATTGGAAATATTATTTAAAACAAAATGTCAAAAGGGAAATCATTTTTTAGAAAGCAAAATAAATAATGTTGTTCAACCTTGCTACCCCGGGACTCGTCGAGCCCTGGATGGTCTGACAGTCCAATTCTTGAGGAATGATTCTCTCTCCACAGCTAGGATGGTAGGTCCTTCCTCTTCCTCCTCCTCCAAAATTACACAGCAATCCATGTCATCATCTTCCAGGAACAGGGTCCTCAAGGCGGCCAATACTTCTTCCTCCTCTGATCCCCATATGATGTCGGTCTGTCGGAAAGTCTGAGTCAGGTGCGGTACAGGTTGCTCAAGTGGATAGTAAGGACCACGCCACGATGGTGACCAATCACCATATTTCTGCCAAGTGTACTGATATCCTAGCCCAAAGGTTTCACCATGACGTTTAAACTGTATTGGCTTGGAGATACCCTGAAGGTTTTTGCCAAGACTCTTGCCGGGTTCATATCCTCTCCATGCTAGTATACTTTCTATCTTGCTACTCCACCACTTATCTTTCTCGATCGCGTTGACCCTCTCAATATGATGATAAGTCTCTCCACCTAGCTTCTTCTATTTTAAACCATTGAGAAGGTCTGACGGGTGTAAATAGGGTTGCTCCCATCTCCATGGATAATCACTTCTTGATGGTTCCACTCGAACTTCACTGTCTAATGCAAAGTTGATGCTACAGCCCCAGCGGCATGTATCCAGGGTCGTCCCAACAACAGATTGTATGATACAGATATATCCAGCACATGGAACTCGACATCGAACCATGTGGGCCCCATCTGTAGATAAATATTGATCTCTCCGATGGTAGTTCTCTGAGACCCGTCAAATGCCTTCACATTCATAGTCCCTTCTCGTATTTTATACAGGCCTTTGCCCAACCTCTTCAGTGTTGTCAATGGGAAAATATTGAGACTGGATCCCCCATCTATTAGAACTCTGGCAATGAAATTGTCCTCACATTGCACGGTAATGTGCAGTGCCCTGTTATGATTCAAACCCTCGGGTCGCAGCTCATCCCGTGGAAGGTGATTTTGTGACTTTCCAGCACCTTTCCTACCATAATGGCCATTTCTCTGCCAGTGATGTTGTTAGGTACATATGCCTCACTTAACACCTTTAAGCGAGCATTCCTGTGCACTTCTAAATTCAGTAGCAGTGACAAGATAGATATCTGAGCAAGAATCTTGTTCAAATGATCGGTGACTGAATACTCATTTGCTTGCACTTTTCTCCAAAGGTCATTCGAGCCTGTTTCAATAACGGGCGGGTCTGTTAAAAGCCTGTTTACTGGATTCCCCCAAATGCTCTGGTTTATAGACTCTTCCTGTTCTGGTCATTCCTTGCACAACACCAGATTCTTCTATTTTGTTCTTTCCTCTTCTTCTAGCTTCAGCCACATAATCCCAGGGAATAGCCTTGGTGTTGAAAGGCGACGTGGTTGACACTATCATTGTGAAAGGTGTGGTTACTTCCACTTCGAATGGAACATGCGCAACTGCGGGGGGTGCTATCTCAACTTCAAATGGAAATGATGCAGCTATATCAACCTCCACTGGCGGTTGTATTTGTACTACAATAGGATTGAGCGTGACTGCGGGTTTCTTAGGATTGTCACCCTCTTTGATAAGTCCAATTGATCCCTCGGGATCCCATTCCTCATCGGTCTCTATCACATTGATACCTTCACCCCTATGATCTGGGAGGGGGTTGTTGCGGACATTGGGTGTAGCTTCTTTGGCCTGAATGACCTTATTATCAATCAAGGTCTGGATCTTATCCTTCATTGTTCGGAACTTGTCAATTGTGTGCCTTTTCGTTCCAGAATGATATGCACAGGTCTTGTTTGGGTTGACCCATTGGGATGGATTCTCCACAGTCACAATGGGGATAGTAGTGACATAACCAGCAGCCTTCAGCCTTTCATACAGCTGGTCAATGGGTTCGGCAATGGCAGTGTATTGTTTAGGTGGTCTACGGTCAAAGTTAGGCTGGGGTCTTGGGTAGTTTGGGCGAGTTGAAGGTGACTTAAAGTGAGAGGGTTGGGAATTATATGTGTGATAAGCAGTGGTTGGTTGGGAATATCTGAGAGGTGATGATTGATATGTGGGTGGAGGTGCTTGGTATGTAAGTGGCGAAGTTTGATATACAAGTGGAGTTTTGGGTCCTTGGGCGACCATTACTGTTCCTGCATCTTTCTTCTTCGATATAACACTGACTTCAATGCTTTGTTTGTGGCCTGCAATGCCTCAAAGTTTGTCACCATACCGCTTTTAATGCCCTCTTCAATCCTTTCTTCGAGTTTGATGATATCGGAGAATTTATGGTTCTCAATAACTATCAATCTTTCATAGTACTGCGGATCCTGTGCTCTGACGAAGAACTTGTTCATCTCTTCCTCATCCAATGTCGGCCTGACTTTGGCTGCTTCTGACCTCCAATGAGTGGCATACTCACGGAAGGTCTCAGTGGGCTTCTTCTTTAAGTTCTGAATGTAGAAGATATCCGGCGCATTTTCTGTGTTAAACCTGAATCTGTCCATGAAGTCAGACGCCATACTCACCCAGTTGGCCCACTTCTTAGGATCCTGAGGATGTACCAGGATAAAGCATCTCCTGTAAGAATCCTCATGAAAATCTTCATTCGGATCTTTTAATCCTTTCCGACCCCTACAAGCTTGTCACAATAAGTTATCAAATGAACCCTGGGATCACCTATTCTGTCAAACATTTCGAACTTGGGAGGTTTGTAACTCTCCGATAATTCTATATTTGGCTGTATGCATAGGTCTTCATAATTCAGACCTTCTATCTCTTTGCCTCCTTCGATGCCTTGAACCCGACTTGTCAACTTCTTGAGCTCTTCAGCCAGGTTCTTAATGAGCATGTCCTTCTCAGTGGATTCTGGTGTATAGGATACGGGCTGAGTGGAGTGAGGTAGAGTTTCCACATATATGGGATGGTTTGAGTGACCGGGAGTTTGGGTATAATGATGATCATTGGTGGAGTTATGGGGTTCAGGAATAATTTGTGGGGTATTTTGTGGAGTATGGTAGGTGTTTTGCTAATATTGTGGAGGGATAGTTGGATTCCGTGGTGGGGGTTCAATAATGGTGAGCTGCGGGAGGATTTTGAAGGCGCTTGTTGGGCGTGTTCTTGCGATGGTGCGGGGATATTGAGCGTGAGGGATAGATTTTCTAAGCTCCGGACCTGCTCGAAATGACCCTGGAGTTCTATTATTTTTCGCTCAAGTCGTGATACAACATCATTTGGGGCCTGAGTGCCCCAACTATTGGAAGTTTCCTCGTTCTCAACATGTGCAGTGTTGTCTATTCTGATGACATTCATATCATCCATTTTTGATTTTCCTTTGCCTTTTGGTGGACTAGGAGGAGGAGAAGGCGGAGGGCCCTTAGATCATGTGTGATAAACTGATGATGCCAGTATGTGCGAAGCAACCTTTGGGGAATGAGAATAATCAAAAGAAAGAAAGAAAAACAAAAGGTAGCCAAGTCAGTGAGAGTTCTGAATAGAATATTTGCAATATTTAAACACATATTGCGGAATTTAAATTCGCGTCCTATTTTGGGAGCCTCGTTGTGCCTGAGGTAGGCCTAGCGACAAGTTGTTTTGGAGAACTTAGATGCCAATAAATGCCTCATTTCATTAATATAAAAAAACAGACGAATCCCAAAATGACACTAAGATAATAGAAGATAAGTCACTACTGGCACTTGGCCTTATTACATTTGGAGAAGCAAATAAATCTAATCTACTTGGTCCCAGAAGGACCTTCCCCAGGCTTGATCTTTCTGACTCCATCAATCAGGTCCCCTAGTTCGTGCATGCCCAACAACAGGTATACTCTTGCTAGATGTCCTCCCTCTCCTCCTTCAGCATTCTGGCAGTCGGTGATTCTTTTCCTTGTCTTTTCTTCTAGCTCCATCAAACCCTGCTCTAGATATTCTACCATTTCGTTGGAGGTGATAGCCATATCCCTCTATTCATTGATCAGTCTCATGTTCGTCTCGTGTATCTCCTTTCACGATCCCAAAACATGGTTGCAACTTTTATCAACATGTTATTTGGCTGGATGTCTAACAGAGAAGGCAAATTTCCCAGGACCTTCTTCACATGTTTTTTTCACTTGAGGAAAGATATTCCCACCAGTCTAGTAGCAGTGGTGGTATATTTTGGACCATGCCGAACCTGAGGACCTCGTGCCTCATTTTCTGCAAAACAAATAAGGTTAGGCCCTTTCACCCTCCAGATTCGACTATTTATATATCCATGATTAGCATATTGTCATTTAGTTCTCCAAAATTAATGCACAAAATGTGGTTGCGTCCGTTCAAACCCCGATGGACTTTTGGATAAGGTTTGTCTTAAAGGGTTATTATGTGGACAACATACTAACCCGACTAGGTTTGACCATGATGCATGTGCAGTTATAATCAAAGTAAGGTTGCTATGGGGGTCTAGACTGGTACCCTCAAGTGGACAACTTGAGGGGGAAAGGCACTGAACCGTCGATTGCACTGCTGATCGACTAGTTTTACCGTAAATAAGCCTTTCCGAATTTAAAGGGTGATATATAGGAAGAGGGCAACCACTCATCAAGCGTTACTAAAGGATTGATTACGCATGAGTGGAATATGATGTTGAGCATGATTTATGCAGCAGTAAATAGCATGTTGTCACGTATTTGCACGTTAGGAAAATAATAAATTTGGTATTTAATAATTGAAAGACATTTAAGGAAGGAAAACAAAGAAATAAGTCAGTTTTTACAGTAAAGGAAATCACAAATGCTTAAAACGGGAAATTAAATTCATATAAGGGAAAAGGGAAAGGGTGCGCACGTATTAACAAAAGAAGCATGCTTAAGACTAATTTAAAAAAAGCAAGTTTGTTATGGTAAAAGCCTAAAATCCCCAGCAGAGTCGACATGTTGTCGCACCCCCCCTTTTTCTCGCAAAATCGGGGTTTCGACATTTGATAACTCCTTTCCAAAAAGGGGTATGGAAATTGAAGAGTCGCCACCTAAAAGATATAAAGTGCGTTAGGGCACCTAATGCAAGTAACTCACGAAAACAGTCTACATTACCAGAGATTGGGTAAGGGCTTGAAATTACCTCGAGGAGAAGGTGTTAGGCACCCCTCGAGGTCCACAACGGTGGGTCCCGACCAAACTCTTTTTTTGGTGAATTAGTCATTAAGCAAATAAAGCAGTTTAAGCACACATATGGAATATAAAAAAAGACATGGGAATAAATGGGTCCTAAGTTTATTAGCCTATATGATCACATCTGTGCAATACTCGGTAAACCTTCCTCAACTAGAGGGGTTACACGTAGCATTAGCGCACAAGGCATCATATCCTTTACTACCCAATTACCCTCCCCTTGGCGGTTACATAAGCGATTCTAATTAAGCGTGCTCTAGGCGTGCATTACCCGCCCCTTTTCTTATGGCCCTGGAGGTGTTTAAGACCTCTAATTAAGGTGGTTCTAGATTCTCCTAAAGTGCTTAAAAGGAGAAAATCTAAGCGACAAGCAAGAACAAATAGGACATTCATGTAAGGGACAATTAATGGCTCACTTTTACCTCCTTAAGTATGCAGATAATAGCACGTCTCAAACAGCAGGATTTCAGACATTTCAAAGTCCTAAAACAGGATATCTATGTGAGCATGAAAACAGACGGTATGCAATATCTATTAAAGCGAGGCAGTGGAGACCTGATTAGTTTGCCTACTGATTTTAGGACTTGTTGAATCTGGGTAGTTCACAAATAATTAAACGAAGCACATTTTTACCATTTTTATAAGAGTTTAATTACCCTAAAGGCTTACTTAGGTGTAAATATGGGATGTCCTATAAACATGATATCTAATTGTTATCAGAGTCTGAGTACTAACAAGTGATTCTAAATAGACAGTTGAGTTCGTTATGTCCTATAGGCATGTTGTCTAGGTGCTGAATATCACAGAACTGGTTTTATACACATTTATCTCTAGAACATGATATCTATGTGTTAGGATTGCTTTTAAACACTCTTATAGACATGATAGTTGCTGATTTTACATGATGCATGCGCGGTATTAAAGCGAATGCAATATAAGTCCTAAAGCATGATTTCTAATGCACATAGGAGAATGAATGTCTTTTGTTATACAGTAACAGTAGTAGCTTAGTAACAAAATTCCTAGGTGGACATGGTTATGCAGAAATTTAGGAAGCAGACTTTCATAACAACTGTCATAATGCACCTACAACATATTTTTTTACTATGCCAAATAATTCTAAGAGCATGGCTTCTAATGCAAGAAAATAAACCTAAGAACATGATTTCTAATGCAATCAATAGTCATAATAATCCCAAGGGCATGATTTCTACCCGGTTTCCCCACAAAAATTATATAAGAATCTCTTCCCTTTTTACTAATTTCCCCAATATCTGTTTACAAGGATAATTATTACAGACCATATAACAAATGAATTACAAAATGAATAGAGCTATGCTATAGGGAGCCTGAATAGGCCCAAAGTAAACCTGGAGAACCAGGCCTTCGACCAATTCCAAAGTACCATATCTCATAGTGTCCAAGAAGGAGTATCCTGGTGCATCAGAGTTCCCTAGGGCCTTGGGGACCCGAGGCAGTTCTCACACCAAGATCCTTTTAAAAGAAGTAGTCTTTGTGCAGTGTGGAAGGGCCAACCCCAGTGTGCCAGAGTTCGGAGGAACTCATGGATTCCTCGGCAGTACACACACTGGAGGGTCAGGATCCTAAGTATTCTAAGAGCAGGAGTGAGAGTGCTTGACAAAGTTGGAATAACTTTAGGAACATAGTATAGAAGTAAAATCTTTAGGAGTGAAAATACTTTAGGAGTAGCAATAGTTTAGAAAACATATTAGGAGTGAAAAACATGTTGAAAACATTCTGAGGGAAAAGAAGGTTCAGCAAACAACAACATAGTCACAAAGCATCACATCGCCTAGATTCAACTTAAGCTTGTTAATTAGTTCTAGGTGAACAAACAGTTACACAAAAGAGAGCAAGGGGTTGGGAACACAGGACGTTTGAAACAAAAGCACATAAGAAGAAGGGTGAAAGCAGTCATGCTAGTTAATAGGGACACAAAGCAGGCAGGAATTAACTAGGGCATACTGATTTAAGGTCTAAACATGAATCACTCAAATCTTACAGTCATACTTAGTGATAGGATAAACATGCTACTTAAGACAAGAGACAAGAAGGCACAGGATTTAAGCACTGCGATAAACATGTTGGTTAAACACAGTGAGACATAGGTCTGGATACAGAGGTAGTCATGTTGAGTAATACAGAAAGAGTCGCATAAATTCAATCACACAAAGTAGCCATACTAGTTGGGGTTACAGGACAAGGAAGATACAAAGTAAACAGACTGATTTAAGACAATATTGAATACTCAAGCAGAAGGGACATGATGATTAAAACAATGAAAAAGATAGGGTGAAACTTAAGAATACTGAACAAAGCAGCAAACAAGAAAGAACATAGAATTAAGTACATAAGCAATTAAAGTAGTGTAGAAAGAGACATGGATTTAACAGCCACAGAGCAACAAGGAGCACATAGGTTTAAACTTCATATTAGAAGGAATGGAATTAGGAGCATAAACATACCAGTTAAGGAAGAAAAACATAAAGTAAAGCAGGTAGAATTCCACAGGCTAGCCTTGGCTTTCAGCCGGCTAGACAAGCAATGAGCACAAGTAGCAGAGAGAGAGATGAGAGAAAGTTTTTGTGTGTGTATGTATATTTTTTTAACTAATGTTCGTGTTTTTAGAGGTAAAATAAGAGTGTATATATAGTACTTAGGAGGTAGAACAAATAATTTAAAGAGAATCAGAAGTCAGTCAATTAAGGGCAGTCAAATAATCACAGGATCAATTCACATAAGGGAGTCTGGAATAGACCCCTTGTAACAACCCTACCGGTCGTTTTGCATTATCGGACCCCTTTCCCCTAAATGAAACTTCCCATAGCGGCTTATTGTGAATTATGACTTGCGGGGACGGGCGGTTCGGGATTCAGAAGTGTTTAGAGTGATATAGGAACACTTGGTTCGTTAAGGTTGGACTTTAACGCCAAGTTTGACTTTGGTCAACAATTTGAGTAAATGTCCTCAGAATCAAGTTTTGACGGTTCCGATAGCTTTGTATGATGATTTCGAACTTGGGTGTATGTTCGGAATGGGTTTTGGATGACCCGAGAGCATTTCAGCGCCTAATAGCAAAATAAGAGTTTCCTTAAGTTCATATTGTGGTTTGGGACGTGTTTTTGTGTTATCGAGGTCTAAATGGAATTTCGATACCGGGAATAGTTCCGTTATGTCATTTATGACTTGCTTGCAAAATTTGGTGTCATTCCGAGTAGTATAGGTCGATTCGGCGCATTGTTAGCAAATCCAAGAACTTGAAGTTCTTAAGTTTGATCTTTAGGGGCTTTGAGGTGTGATTCTGAGTTTTAGCGTTGTTTTGAATGTTACGAAGGCTCGAGCGAGTCCGTATTATAATTTGGGACTTGTTGGTATACTTGAACGGGGGCTCGGGTGGGCCCAGGTGCCTCTCGGGCACCATACGAGGCTAAAAACCAGCTGAAGCAATTGCTGGTGCACCTGTTCTGGTGTGGTCGCAGGTGCGGTTTCCCAGTCGCAGGTGCGGGATCGCTCCTGCGGTCCCAGCCTCGCAGGTGCGACCTCCAGATGGGCTGCCCTCTTCTAGTAGGTGTGGGCCCTTTTTCCGCAGATGTGGAGCCGCTACTCAGTTCCGCAGGTGCAAGCTCAGGCCCCTTGTCCCAGTTCCACAGGTGCGAGCCTTTACTCATAGGTGCGAGACCGCATGTGCGGTCCTTGATCCGCAGTGTGCGGACCACTGAAGGTAGTGAGTTCTTTAAAACACGGGAATTCTTCATTTTTCTCCATTTCTTCCCACCATTAGAGACCTTGAGAGCTTGGAAAAGAGCCCCACGACCTAGCTACTGAAAGGTAAGTGAATTCTACCCTAATGTTAGTTTAATGCATGAATTCCTAGTCAAATTAACTACCTAATTAGTGAAAATCAAGGATTTGGGTAGTAACCTAGGGCTTTATGAAAATTTAGGGAATTATCCATTAATTAGCCATGAAATCATACAAAAACAACATATTAACGATCCTTAGGTTATGGGTAAGTGATTCCTTCAAAAATTTCCGAAATTCAAGCATGCGGGCCCGGGGATGAATTTTGGGATTTCTACAAGTAGGATGAAATGACCAAGTAAATAGGAGAATTCCATGCTTTGAGTATAATTTGATATATTTACGTAACGTTTGATTAGTTTCGAGTCCTTGGGAGACGATTTCGGAGTTTCGGGCGCATTCTTGACCGGGGACTAGGTTCGACGCGAGGTGAGTCTCCTTTATAACTTTGTAAGAGGGAATTGTCCCCATAGGTGATTATAAATGTTTGTTTGTCCTTATTTGCGGGGTCTACACACGCACGAAGTGACGAGAGCCCGTGCGTAGCTACTATTATGCCTTGTCGGGTAGTTTAGAACTCACAAGCATGCTTTATGTGTTATATATGTGATCTTGAATATGGTCTAAGTAGTCTAATATCCTCGAATCTCACATGTGAAGGCCTAAGAAGTTATGCTTTGAAGTTGATATTATTAAATTCTTATCCTGTTAGTATGTTCCCTGCTAAATTATCCGGAATTTCCTGTTAATCATGTATTTATATGGGAACCCGAGTCGCATGAATGATTTGCGAGCGGGGTAGCCCTAGTATTATTTTAACCGTGTCGCATGCTCGATTCGTGAGTGGGGCATATAGATGCATCTATGGATCGGGTCGTTCGACCCTCGACAGTGCACATTTACTTTTCACGTCGTACTGACCGTTTGTTCACGGCTTGTTATGTGTTTGATAATTGATGGGAAGCCCTGTAATTTATCTGTTGATTTTATGAAAAATAAGGGAACTAAGTTCCGAAGACTGATTTTATGAGACCAGTTCCGAAGACTGCTTTTCGTACGAGATATGGCCATTATGAGTTCTTGGTGATGTCCTTTGGCTTGACTAATGCCCCAGCAGCATTTATGGACTTGATGAATAGGGTGTTCAGGCCGTATATTGATTCCTTTGTCATTGTCTTCATTGATGACATTTTGATTTACTCACGTAGCCTGGAGGAGCACGAGCAGCATTTGAGAGTTGTGCTCCAGACTTTGTGAGAACAGAAGCTATATGCTAAGTTCTCCAAGTGTGAGTTCTGGTTGGATTCCGTGGCATTCTTGGGGCATGTGGTATCCGAAGAGGGTATCAAGGTTGATCTGGAGAAGATTGAGGCAGTTCAGAGTTGGCTGCATCCTACTTCAGCTACAGAGATCAGGAGCTTTTTGGGCCTAGCAGGCTATTATCGCTTATTTGTGGAGAGGTTCTCTTCTATTGCAGCTCCATTGACTAGATTGACTTAGTAGAATGCCCCGTTCTGATGGTCCGACGAGTGTGAGGCGAGATTTCAGAAGCTCAAGGCAGCATTGACCTCAGCACCAGTTCTGGTATTGCCTTCCGGTTCGGGGATGTATACAGTGTATTGTGACGCTTCACGCATCGGTTTGGGATAAGTGTTAATGCAGTAAGGGAGAGTTATTGCTTACTCTTGGCACCAGCTGAAGGTTCATGAGAAGAATTACCCTGTGCACGATTTAGAGTTGGCGGCGATTGTTCATGCTTTTAAGATTTGGAGGCACTACTTGTATGGGGTGTCCTGTGAGGTTTATACGGACCACCGCAGCTTGCAACACTTGTTCAAGCAGAGGGATTTTAATTTCAGGCAGCGCAAATGGCTTAAGTTGTTGAAGGATTATGATATCACCATTCTTTATCATTCGGGCAAGGCAAATGTGGTAGCGGATGCCTTGAGCAGGAAAGCAGAGAGTATGGGTAGCTTGACTTATATTGTAGCAGAGGAGAAACCTCTAGCCTTGGACATTCAGTCCTTGGCTAATCGCCTGGTGAGGTTAGACCTTTCAGAGCCTCGCCAAATTTTAGCACATGTGGTTGCTTAGTCTTCGTTATTGGGAGAGATTAAGGCTCGACAGTTGGATGATCCGTACTTGGCATAGCTACGGGAGTTAGTGGTTCAGGGTGGTGCCAAGGAGGTTACTATTGGCGAGGATGGTGTTCTGATACTTCAGAGCCGTTTATGTGTTCCTAATGTCGATGGCCTGAGAGGGAGGATTCTAGAGGAGGCACACAGTACTCGGTATTTTGTTCATCCTGGTGCTACGAAGATGTATCGTGATTTGAAGCAACATTCCACCCTCAGACTGATGGTCAGTCAGAGCGTACAGTTCAGATATTGGAGGACATGCTCAGGGCATGTGTGATTGACTTCGGAGGTCAGTGGGACTAGTTCTTGCCTTTGGCCGAGTTTGCTTACAATAATAGTTATCAGTATAGCATCGAGATGGCTCCATTTGAGGCTTTGTATGGTCACCGATGTCATTCTCCTATCGGGTGGTTTGAGCCTGGCGAGGCTAAGTTATATGGCACCGACCTGGTGAGAGATGCTTTGGAGAAAGTGAAGTTGATTCAGGAGAGGTTCCGCACAGCACAGTCCAGACAGAAGATTTACACGGACCAGAGGGCGTGCGATGTATCATTTATGGAGGGAGATAAGGTTCTGTTGAAGGTCTCGCCGATGAAGGGTATTATGAGGTTCGGAAAGAAGGGCAAGCTGAGCCCGAGGTTTATAGGTTTCTTCGAGGTGTTGAGGCGAGTTGGGGAGGTTTCTTATAAGCTAGCTTTACCTCCCAGTTTGTCAGGAGTTCATCCGGTCTTTCATGTATCCATGCTCCGGAGGTACCACGCCGACTTCTCTCACGTGGTTGATTTCAGCACTATTCAGTTGGATGAGAGGTTGGGTTACGAGGAGGAGCCAATTGCTATTATTGATAGACAGGATCGCCAGTTGAGGTCCAAGAGAGTTTCTGCTGTGAAGGTCCAGTGGAGGGGCCAACCAGCCGAGGAGGCGACCTGGGAGTCCGAGGAGGACATGCGGAGCAGATATCTTCACTTATTCAGCACTTCAGGTATGATTCTAGACCCGTTCGAGGACGAACGTTTGTTTAAGAGGTGGAGAATGTAATGACCCGACTAGTAGTTTTGCGTTATCGGACCCCGTTACCCTAAATTAAACTTCCCATAGCGGCTTATTGTGATTTATGACTTGCGGGGATGGGTGGTTCGGAATTCGGAAGTATTTAGAGTGATATAGGAACACTTGGTTCCTTAAGGTTGGCATTTAAGGCCAAGTTTGACTTCGGTCAACATTTTGAGTAAAAGACCTCGGAATCACGTTTCGACGGTTCTGGTAGCTTCGTATGATGATTTCGAACTTGGGCGTATGTTCGGAATGGGTTTTGGATGACCCGGGAGCATTTCGGCGCCCAATAGCGAAATAAGAGTTTCCTTAAGTTCATATTGTGGTTTGGGGTGTGTTTTTGTGTTATCGAGGTCCAAACGGAATTCCGAGACCGGGACTAGTTCCTTTATGTCATTTATGACTTGCTTGCAAAATTTGGTGTCATTCCGAGTAGTATAGGTCGATTGGGCGCATTGTTAGCAAATCCAAGAACTTGAAGTTCTTAAGTTTGATATTTAGGGGCTTTGAGGTGTGATTCTGAGTATTAGCGTTGTTTTGAATGTTCCGAAGGCTCGAGCGAGTCTGTATTATGATTTGGGACTTGTTAGTATACTTGGACAGGGGCTCGAGTGGGCCTAGGTGCCTCTCGGGCACCATACGAGGCTAAAATCAAGCTGAAGCAATTTCTGGTGCACCTGTTCTGGTGTAGCCGCAGGTGCGGTTGCCCAGTCGCAGGTGCGGGATCTCTCCTGCGGTCCTAGCGTCGCAGGTGCGACCTCCAGATGGGCTGCCCTCTTCTCGCAAGTGCGGGCCTTTTTCCCGCAGATGCGGAGCCGCTACTCTGTTCCATAGGTGCGAGCCCAGGCCCCTTGTCCCAGTTCTGCAGGTGCAAGCCTTTACTCGCAGGTGCGAGACCGCAGGTGCGGTCCTTGAGCCGCAGGTGCGGAACCACTGACGGTAGTGAGTTCTTTAAAACACGGGAAATTCTTCATTTTTCTCCATTTCTTCCCACCATTAGAGACCTTGAGAGCTTGGAAAAGAGCCCCACGACCTAGCTACTGAAAGGTAAGTGAATTCTACCCTAATGTTAGTTTAATGCGTGAATTCCTGGTCAATTAACTACCTAATAAGTGAAAATCAAGGATTTGGGTATTAACCTAGGGCTTTATAAGAATTTAGGGAATTACCGTTATTTAGCCATGAAATCATACAAAAACCACATATTAACGATCCTTAGGTTATGGGTAAGTGATTCCTTCGAAAATTTCCGAAATCCGAGCATGCGGGCCCGGGGATGAATTTTGGGATTTCTTCAAGTAGGATGAAATGACTAAGTAAATAGGAGAATTCCATGCTTTGAGTATAATTTGGTATATTTACGTAACATTTGATTAGCGTCGAGTCCTTGGGAGACGAGTTCGAATTTTCGGGCGCATTCTTGACCCGAGGAGTAGGTTCGACGCTTGAGTCTCCTTTCTAACCTTGTAAGAGGGAATTGTCCCCATAGGTGATTATGATGGTTGTTTGTCCTTATTTGTGGGGGATACGCACGCACGAAGTGACGAGAGCCCGTGCGTAGCTACTATTATGCCTTATGATGGTTGTTTGTCCTTATTTGTGGGGGATACGCACGCACGAAGTGACGAGAGCCCGTGCGTAGCTACTATTATGCCTTGTCGGGTAGTTTAGAACTCACAAACATGATTTATGTGTTATATCTGTGATCTTGCATATGGTCTAAGTAGTCTAATATCCTCGAATCTCACATGTGAAGCCTAAGAAGTTATGCTTTGAAGTTGATATTATTAAATTCTTATCCTGTTAGTATGTTCCCTGCTAAATTATCCGGAATTTCCTGTTAATCATGTATTTATGTGGGAACCCGAGTCGCATGAATGATTTCCGAGCGGGCTAGCCCTAGTATTATATTAACTGCGTCACATGTTCGATTCGCGAGCGGGGCAGATAGATGCATCTATGGTTCGGGTTATTCGACCCTCGGCAGTGCACATTTACTTTTCACGTCGTACCGGCCGCTCGTTCACGGCTTGTTATGTGTTTGATAATTGATGGGAAGCCCTGTAATTTATCTGTTGATTTTATGAAAAAGAACGGAACTAAGTAGATTTTTTTTTGCTATGGAAAGGTGTTAAGTAAAAGTACTATATAATGCTAATTTTTGCTCCTGTCCTTATTATTACTATTCATTACTGCTATTTGTGTTTATCCTGTTTTTAAATTGTATTGTTTCGACCCTAGTAAGTATCAAGTCGACCTCTCGTCACTACTTCTTCGAGATTAGACTGGATACTCACTGGGTACATTTTTCATTATGTACTCATGCTACGCTTCTGTACTTTATTGTACAGGTTTTGAGGGTGGTGCATCTGGTTATCAGGCCGGAGCTCGATCCTGAGTATATCTGGACTTGACTTTACAGTGAGCTGCTTCCCCTGGTGATTCTCAGCAGCGCTATGAAGTCTTATTTTGTTTATTCCCGTCTATTACTTTCAGACAATGGGACATTTCTATTGTATCTTTTGTATATTCTGTTAGTATGCCCGTAGGACTTGTGACCCTAGTTCCTGGCACACACATGTGGTAGATATTATGGTTTGCGGGTCTGTATATATATATTGGCTCACACCTCTTTATGACTGCTTTTGGTTAAATTGGCTAATTATCTTTTCCCAATAAATGTTTGAACTTTAAAACTTGGCACGTGTTGGGATGTTTAATCAAACATGGGAAAATCCGTAGAAATCTGAGTGTTGGCTTGCCTAACCCCGGTGTTGGGCGCCATCACGACCTGGGTTAGGATTTTGGGTCGTGACACCCCTTAATTTGGGGTAATCAATTAATGGTCACAACATGAAAGCTAATTATGGCAAGGAATCTAAATCATACCAAATAGGGAATCAGTAAAAATCCGAAAATCATACGGACGACTAATTAAGGCAAGTGTGACCAATTAAAGTAACAAGTAAGGAAACAAATAAGATCTGTGCACATAGATTTTAACATGGCAAAATAATAGGAAATAATCAGTAAGAATCTTCAAAAGAATACTGATTTTACCAAAAGAATCACTCATGTTCCATAAATAGAAAATAAATTAGTAAAACTTCACAGAAATACGGGTTTAAAAAGAAAAGCTGGTTCGAACACTAACAGAGATCAATTAGGGCAAAACCCCAAAGATTACTGGGTTTTAACAGGGAAAACATTTAAGTCCAAATAAAATGGAGTAAACTAATGCGACTGGTATCACAGAAATACCCAAAGTATCGAAATAAAGTTGAAGAAATCAGTATATCACAGAATCAACTAGGGTTTGAATATTCATGCGAAAAGTAGTCAAGATGATGAAGGAACAATTAATTAAACACTAAGAAGTTTAGAAAAATCCTCAAAGAACAGTTTGAGATGAACCCTAGTTTAGAAAGAGTGATAAAAATCGAAAATAATTAATTAAAACAAGATATTTTTTTAGGAAAACACTTAATAATACTCAAATCATCTCAAATCTATAAAGATCTGAGAAGAATCGATAGTATCGAACTAGGGTTTTCAGAAAATAGCAGAAGTAAAGAGAATCAGTCAAAAGACCCATGGATTCGTAAATAAAACAAGGAGAAATCCTTACTTACAAATGAGAATGGCCTGAGACAGGCAAGCTTCAAACCAAAACCAGTTGGGTCTCCTTGAGATCTTCTCAAGGACCCATGAAATCGAAGAGCCATGGAATGTAGCAGACCAGGGGTGGTCGGAGAATGCACAGGAGCACCATAGAAGGGTGGTCTTCGCCGGTGACGGCGATTAGGGTTAGGGTTAGGTTGAAAGAGAATTGAGAGATGAGGGGAGACGATGACGGCGGTCTGGAAAGAATGAAGAGGGTTTGGGTGAGTTAGGGGTTAATTAAGGTAAGGGTCATCGTGGACCGTTGATCAAATATGATCAACGACCACGATTGAACGGGGCTATTGGGTCGGGGTATGCAGATTGGACCTTAGGGGTTTGGGCTAACCTTTTGGGTTAATATTAAGGGGTTTTGGGCTGGCTTTAAAGAGGCCAGGTCTGAAAAATAAAAGGCTATTTGTTAAATACCCAAACAATTGATAAAAAATATTTTATAAAATAATTAATAGATTATAAAAAAATAATTTTCATGCATAGAAATGTTTTAAAATAATTACTCAATATTTTAAATATACGATGAGCTATTTTCTAGTAAAATAATGTAATAATGCATGCATGAGCTATAATTGCAAAGTTATTGCAATTGTAACCCAAAAATATAAATGTTGCTATTTGTGCAATAATTTAAGCTTAATATGAATATAGACAACAAAATTAAACCATGAAATGTTATAAAGTCATTTGTGATGCAATTTGTAATTATTTATGTAAATAAAATACTGGGGTAAATTAATTAAAAATCCCTAAAAATGTAGAAATTATGGAAAAATGTCAATTGATGCAAATGCATAGTTTCAAAGGTATATATGTATTTGAAAAAATATTATAGGAAAAAATTGGGTATCAACGTAACTCATATGGAACAGCACAAGATAATAAAAACTAAGGCATAGTGTAATTGAGAAAGAGATTGTCAGGAATCAGGTATCAAAACAGAAGCATGTTGAGGTCTAAACTGACCACATAGCATATAGAATAGAACAAGATAACATGAATTGAGGCATACCGGTTAGGGGAAAGAGTAAACAGGAATGTGAAGGCAGTTTGAATCCAAGAGTCTAGCCTTGGTTTTCAGCCGGCTAGACAATGCAGCAAATCAGAGTGATAGAAAGAACTCAAGTTGTGTGAGTATAGGTTTGTAAGCATGAGCTTGTGTCTCAACGTCTATTTTTTGAAAATCAAAACAATGAAAGGTTTATATAGTATACAGCTGGGTAAACCCAATAAGGCAGGATAATCAATTGCACACAAATAAGGCATACAACATCAATTAATCAATCAATTAGGGTTAAACCCAATCAATTAATAAGACAGAATCCGGGAAATATCACTTAAATTATGGAGTATTTCACATGAAATCAATTATTAGACAAGATTTAGGTTTAATAAGGTAAGTGATAAATCCAGAGATCATTTATAGGTCGGTCAAAACAATCAAAACCCGAAAATCAAGTCAACAATATAATTAAGGAAAGTGGTACCAATTATGAGTCGCATATAAGAAAAGAATAAGTAAGAATATTTCGAAAAGATATCAGTTTTAGAAAAGGAGTACAATTTCAACCCCTAATTAAGCAAGCAAACAAATTATTCGGTTCATTTGACAGAGCCAAAATAAACGGGCGAACATTAGAGCAAGCAGTAGAATAATTAGAAACCCTAGGGTATAAAGACATAGGGATGAAAATCAATCGAAAAACAAAGCAAGAAAACCGGAGTTAAGCACTTAAACCTTTTAAAACATTTTGCAGAAACTTAAAAAGATGAAACCCTAGCTTTTAGGGAAAAACAAAAATCGGTTGACAATAATAGGAAAAATAGCAGAAGCTTAAAGGAAAAGTAACAAACAAACTCAAACCGCTTCAGATCTGAACAGATTTAGCCAGAAATAGTAAAACATAAGCAGAGGTGAGAAAAATCTGGCTTGAACTAGAGATTTGAAGCCATAAACACAAAGATATTAGTACTCACAAATATACGAGTCAACATAGATGGACTCATCGAGAAAATGAGGGATTTGAACCAGAAATCTGTTCGAATCTTTTTGAGATTCCATCAAGTAACATGAAAGTCGAACAACCAGTAGTGATAGGAGGCCTGATAAGGCCTAGAATTGAAGAAGAAACCCATGAATCGAGGGAAATAACGGTGACAGTGGGATAGGGTTAGAAGGGGTGAGAGAGAATAGAGGAGGAAAGGGTTTCAAGGGCGGCGAATTTAGTAAAATGAGTAGGGTTTGGGGTCGTTTGTGTTAATTAAAAAAGGAAAGGGGGTCCTGGACCGTTAATCTTCTGAGATCAACGGCCAGGATTAGTTTTAGGTTGGGGCGGGTTATTGGATCAGGGTTATTGGGTTTGGGTATTGGGTTATGGGTTAGGATAATTGGGCTGATAGTTATTGGGTTGGGGTCCGAAAACCTAATTGAAAAGGGCTATATTTTAAATACCCACTTAATTTAATAAAAATAATTACTAAAAATAGTTAATAAATGATAAAAATGTTATTTGTGTATGAAAATAATTACTTGATATTATAAAAATGCAAAAAGTCATTTTCATGTAAAAATAAAGAAATTATGCACACATGGGCTATTATTGCAAAGTTATTGCAATTATAATCTACGGATATAAATATAATTATGCATAAAATAATTAAATCTTAATATAAATATAAATGATAAAATTAAGAAATAAAATTATTATAAAATCGTTTGGGATGCAATTAGTAATTATTTGGATAATAAAATAATGGAATAAATTAGTTAGAAATCTTTTAAAATCACAGACAATTATGGAAAAAATGTTATTGATGCTCATGCATTGTTTTGAAAGTACATATGCATTTTGGAAATAATATAGGGAAAAGTTGGGTATCAACAACTGCCCCTCTTTACCCGGGAAGGGTGAAAGAGTTGTCGGGTAAAGATATGATGGCCAATTTTGATCGATAGAGTGGTTTGAGAGATATAGGCTGCACTCTGGTTTCTGGGCTGCCTATATATCCTTGGTTTTACAGGAATCAGGTCGTGTCTAGTTCTGGATCCACCGCTGAAATAAACCGATTGAGTCATCACAAGGATGTACACAAGGTTTCGAATACATGAAATGGTTATGGTGAGCGGTCAGGTTTGAAATAGTATGAAGGAACTGGAGAGGGATTGCTCCTGTTGGGATAACGGTTATTCACTAGGCCACCTACAAATCAGAAGATGTATTACAAGCATATACGTATAAATTTGCGTAAATTTAGACATGATGCAAATTCCCTTCAGACCATGATAGTTGCCTTTGGACGGTTGAGGATGATGTCCTTAGACCATGACATCCCGGGCCATGAATTGTGCGGTAAGGGATTTCCATGCCATGAAATGATGTTCTCGGGCCATGAAAATGGTGCCTCCAAACCATGACGCCTTTGAATAATGATATGAAAATTCAAGAGATCCTCAAGCCATGGCATGGTGTCTTCCGGCTATGAGGATGGTGCCTTCAGACTATGGCGCCTTCGGAAAAGTTGGCGATATTCCAGCCCATGAGGTGCAAAGACATGATGCTAGAAGCAACAAGACTAGGCTTAGTCCTGTATGAAGTTGAGGGCAGAGCTTAGCCCGAGAGAAGGGAACAATGCAAGAGAGACAGTGCTTAGTCTCGTGCAGAATTCGGGACAATGCTTAGTCCCATGCAAAGAGGAGGCAGGGATTAGCCTCATGAAAAATTGAGACCGAGCTTAGTCTCATGCAAAAATCAGGACAGTGCTTAGTCCCATGCAAAGAAAAGTCAGTGCTTAGCCTTATGCAAGATTGAGACATAGCTTTGTCTCATGAAAAAACCGGGACATTGCTTAGTCCCATGCAAAGAGAAGGCATTGCGTAGCCTTATGCAAGATTGAGACAGAGCTTGGTCTCATGCAAAAATTGGGACAGTGATTAGTCACATGCAAAGAGAAGACAGTGCTTATCCTTATGCAAAGAGGAGGCAGGGATTGGTCTCATGCAAGATTCGGGACAGTGTTTAGTCCCATGCAAAGGGAAGGCAGTGCTTAGCCTTATGCAAATAGGAGGCAGGGCTTAGCCTCATGCAGGATTGAGACAAGGCTTAGTCTCATGCAAAGTTTGGGACAATGCTTAGTCCCATGCAAAGAGAAGAGTAAGAGTGCAGTATTCTTAGTTGACAATGTGCTTTATGCATAGCGATTGCGTCGTTGCGAAGATGTTTGTCATGGTGATATAGTCATTCATCCAAAGAAAAATTTGTGAGTTTTTCGGGGGAGGTTAGTCCGTGCCTTTGCTTGTCCGGTTTGCTCCACTCTGTCAGAAGATCTTGTTCAAAATATTAGGGTAGCATTTACTAAGGCAAAGTTTCCTTTTTCAAAAGTATGCATACATAATTTTCAAAAGACATAGTAGTATAAAATATGCATGCATAATTTTCAAAAGACATAGTAGTATATAGTTTAGAAATTAGTTAGTGCACCATTAACTATGACACAATCAGAGACATTGTGACTTCTTCTGCCATAGAATTTTGAGGGTCTTCCTCAAAATTCTACCCCAGTTAACTAGACGACTTTTCTGGCTGCTCCATACGCTGCGGTTGGCTGAACTTACTTCAGAATTTTGAGGGTCCTCATCAAAATTCCGCCCCATTTTATGATTGTGGGGAAAATAGAAATTTTATTGAATTGTGATCGAACCCACAGGGCTTCCTATGTATACCCTCTCAAACATGAATCAGGTCGAGCGTAGTTCAATTTACATCATATAGAAAAGTGTAAGACGATTTTACACATAATATCTTTTGACTGCGTCTGAGTTGATAGGCTTTGGCCAAATTTCTCTGTCCATCTCTGCGAGTATGAGTGCTCCTCTTGTCAATACTCTGTGAACCATGTAAGAACCTTGCCAGTTGGGAAATAATTTCCCTTTGGCTTCATCTTGGTGCGGAAAGATCTTTTTTAGCACCAGTTGTCCCGATGCGAACTGTCTTGGCTTGACTCTTTTGTTGAAGGCTCTGGACATTCTATTCTGATAAAGCTGACCGTGACATACTACATTCATCCGTTTTCCATCTATGAGGGCTAGTTGCTCATAACGACTCTTTATCCATTCTGCGTCGCTAAGTTCGGCTTCTTGTATGATTCTCAAGGAAGGAATTTCCATTTCGGCGGGAATGACTGTTTCAGTGCCATAAACCAGCAGATAAGGAGTTGCCCCAGTTGATGTGTGAGCTGTGGTACGATATCCCAGTAAGGCAAATGGTAGTTTCTCGTGCCATTGTTTGTGATTCTATACCATTTTCCTTAGTATTTTCTTGATGTTTTTGTTGGCAGCTTCCACGACTCCATTCATTTGAGGCATGTATGTTGTGGAATTCTTGTGCTTGATTTTGAAAGTCTCACACATGGATTTCATCAGATCACTATTGAGATTGGTGGAATTGTTAGTGATGATGGACTCTGGAACTCCAAATCGATAGACGATTCGGTCACAGACAAAATCCGCAACGACCTTCTTGGTCACAGCTTTGTAAGATGCAGCTTCAACCCATTTAGTGAAGTAGTCGATGGCCATTAAAATGATATGGTGACCGTTTGAGGCGGTGGGCTCGATTGGACCAATGACATCCATTCCCCAAGTAGCAAAGGGCCAAGGTGATCTTGTTGCATTAAGCTCGTTTGGCGGTACTCGTATCATGTCTGCATGTATCTGACATTGGTAGCACCTCTGAACATACTAGATGCAGTCTGTTTCCCTGGTCATCCAAAAGTAGTCGGCCTTGAGTATCTTTTTGGCCAAGTCAAAGCCATTCATGTGTGGGTCGCAGGTTCTGGCGTGTATCTGCTCGAGCAATTTAGAAGCCTCTTTTGCGTCAACACACCTTAACAGTCCCAAATCAGGAGTTCTTCTATATAGAGTTCCTCCGCTTAACGGCTGATGTAGTTGACACATACCAAGAAACTCATCACATCTTCTTGATTTTTGGTGGTGGTAATTCCTGGATGGCTTTAACCTTTGATGGGTCTAACTCTATTCCTCGGCGACTGACGATGAATCCCAACAATTTTCCTGCAGGAACCCCGAATGCACACTTTGCGGGATTTAACTTTAGATTGTACTTCCATAGCCGGTCAAAGAATTTCCTCAAATTTGCTATGTGATCTGTAGACCTCTTGGATTTGATGATGACGTTGTAAACATATACCTCTATTTCTTTATGTATCATATCATGGAATATTGTTGTCATAGCCCTCATGTAGGTGGCCCCATCATTCTTTAGACCTAATGGCATCATTTTGTAGCAGTACACTCCCCATAGTGAAATGAAGGCTGTTTTCTCGGCGTCTTCTTCGTCCATCCAGATCTGATGGTAACCCGCAAAGGAATCTACAAAGGACTGGAGTTCATGTCTTGTGAAATTTTCGATCAGAATGTGTATGTTTGGTAGCGGGAAATCATCCTTGGGACTTGCTCTGTTTAGATCGCGATAATCAACATAGACTCTGACTTTCCCATCTTTCTTTGGAACTGGTACAATATTGGCCAACCAAGTTGGGTACTCAACTACTCTGAGGACCTTGGCTTTGATCTGTTTAGTGACTTCTTTCTTGATTTTCAGGCTCATGTCTGGCTTGAATTTTCTGAGTTTTTGCTTCACTGGCGAACACATTGGATTTGTAGGTAACTTGTGAGCCACTATGGATGTGCTCAACCCTGTCATATCGTCGTATGACCATGCAAAGATATCCTCATATTCTTTCAGGAACCGAGTGTATTCCTCTTTCTCTTATAGTGACAAATGGATGCTTATGCGGGTTTCCTTGACGGTTTCTGAATCTCCCAAGTTGACTATCTTGGTCTCGTCCAAGTTAGACTTAGGCTTGTTCTCAAAATTCTCTACTTCTCTGACGATCTCTTCAGGTAGTACAACCTCTTCTTCTATTTCTTCTGAATCACTGTCCTTTTGTTGCGTTGTCTTATTACATGTCACAGTCGTCAGTTCATCAAGATATGAAATAGTAATATTGTGGGGATAAAGATATGAAAGAAAAAGAGTAATAATAAAACATCAATCCATTTAAAATGTCAAATAAAATGATTTTTGATAACTCAAATAACTTTTTGGAACATTAAAAAATATTATTTAAGACAAAATGCAAAAGTGGAAATCATTTTTTTAGAAAAGTAAACAATTCTATTCAGCCTTGCTACCCCAGGACTCGTCGGGCCCTTGATGGTCTAACAGTACAGTTCTTGAGAAATTCTCCTCTCTCCACAGCTTTGATGGTAGTGCCTTCCTCATCCTCCTCCTCGACGATCACACATCTGTCCATATTATCATCTTCCAAGAACAGATTCCTCAATGCTGCCAATGCTTCTTCTTCCTCTGATCCTATATGATATCAGCCTGATGGAAGGTCTGACTCAAGTGCGGAATGGGTTGCTCAAGAGGGTAGTATGGACCTTGCCATGGTGGCGACCAATTCCGATATTCCTGTCAGGTATACTGATATCCGAGCCCGAAGGTTGTGCCATGGCGCTTCAGCTGTACTGGTTTGACGATACCTTGAAGCTTTTTACCAAGGCCCTTACCAGGTTCATACCCTGCCCATGCCAGTATCCTCTCTATTTTGCTACTCCACCATTTATCCTTTTCAATCGCATTAACACGCTCGGAGATGGTGGGTTTCTCCACCTAACTTCCTTCCGTTTTCAACCACCGGAACATTCTGACTAGTGTAAATGGGGTTGCTCCCATCTCCATGGATGATCACTTCCTGATGGTTCCACTCAAACTTTACAGCTTGGTGCAAAGTAGATGCTACAGTCCCAGCGGCATGTATCCACGGTCGTCCCAACAGTAGATTGTAGGAGGCTGATATGTCTAGCACCTGGAACAACATCGAACCAGGTAGGACCCATTTGCAAGCATAGGTTAGTTTCTCCGATCGTGGCCCTTTGAGACCCACCGAACGCTTTCACATTCATAGTCCCTGCTCCTATCTCATGTAAACCTTTGCCCAACCTCTTCAGAGTTGTCAACGGGAAAATGTTGAGGTTGGATCCTCCATCTATCAACACTCTGGCGATGAACTTATCTTCACATTGCACTGTGATGTGCAGTGCCCTGTTGTGACTTAACCCTTCAATTGGAAGTTCGTCCTCATGGAAAGTGATCTTGTGGCTTTCTAGCACCTGCCCCACCATATTGGCCATTTCTCCACTAGCGATGATGTGGGGCACATATGCTTCATTCAACACCTTCATCAAAGCATTCCTGTGTGCTTCAGAATTTTGCAATAATGACAGGATGGACATCTGGGCGGGAGTCTTGTTCAGATGATCAACGACAAAGTACTCCCTTGCCTGTACCTTCTCCAGAGGTCATCTGGACCAGTCTCAATGACGGGCGGTTTGTTAGAAGCTTGCTTACTAGTTTCTCCTAAATGTCCAGGTGTATAAACGCTTCCATTTCTGGTCATTCCTTGTGCATCGTCGGATTCTTCCGTCTTTGACTTTTCCTTTATTATAGCCTAGGCCACATAATCCCAAGGTACAACATTGGAACTGAAGGGTGGTGTGGATACCACCGTTACAGTGAAAGGTATGGCCACCTCCACTTCAAATGGAGTGAGTGTTGCTGCAGGTGGTTTTACTTCTACTTCTAAAGGAACCGATGTGGCTACCTCGACTTCAACTGGCGGATGTACCTGCACCACAATGGGATTGAGTGTGACTGCAAGTTTCTTAGGATCATTACCTTCTCGAATAAGCCCGATTGATCCCTCGGGATCCCACTCTTCATCAATTTCTATCACATTGACCCCTCCACCCCTATGATCTAGGAGAGGATTGTTTCGGACATTTGGTGCAACTTCCTTTGCCTGTATGGCCTTATTATCAATCAACGTTTGGATCTTGTCTTTCAAGGTGCGGTATTCGTCAATAGTGTGTCCCTTCATGCCGAAATGATATGCACAGGTCTTGTTTGGATTGACCCATTGAGATGAATTCTCCATTGCCACAGCGGGAATAGGGGTGACATATCCAGCGACTTTCAACCTTTCGTACAACTAATCGATGGGTTCAGCAATGGTGGTGTACTGTCAGAGTGGTTTACGGTCAAAATTAGGCCTGGGTTTTCGGTAGTTTGGACGAGTTGGAGGTGAATGATAATAGGAAGGTTGGGTGTTATAGGTTTGGAAGGGGGTAGCAGGTTGGGAATATCTGGGAGGTGATGGTTGGTATGCAGATAGAGGTGTTTGGTATACAAATGGAGTTTTCAGGCCTTGGGCAACCATTACTGTTCCCACTTCTTTCTTTTTTTATATGCCGCCTGATTATAATGCTTTTCGTGGCCCGCAGTGCCTCAAAATTCATCACCATTCCACTTTTAATACCTTCCTCGATCCTTTCTCTGAGCTTGATGATATCGGAGAACTTATGATTCTCAATAACTATCAGCCTTTCATAATATTGTGGATCATGTGCCCTGACAAAGAATTTGTTCATCTGATCCTCATCTAACGCCGGCCTGACCTTCGCTGCTTCTGACCTCCACCGAGTAGCATACTCGCGGGAAGTCTCAATTGGCTTCTTCTTGAGGTTCTGGATATAGAAAACATCTGTTGCATTCTCTGTGTTGAATTTGAACCTATCCATGAAATCCGACGCCATGCTCACCCAATTAGCCCATTTCTTGGGATTCTGGCTTATGTACCAAGACATGGCATCTCCATTAAGGCTTCTCATAAATAGCTTCATGTGAATCCTTTCGTCTTTTCCAACCCCCACGAACTTGTCACAGTAAGTTCTCAAATGAACCTTTGGGTCGCCCGTTCCATCAAACATTTTGAACTTGGGAGGTTTGTAACCCTCCAGCAGTTCCACATCCAGCTGTATGCACAAATCCTCATAATTCAGACCTTCAATCCCTTTGCCTCCTTCAACACCCTGAACTCGGCTCGTTAGTTTCTTGAGCTCCTCGGCCATATTCTTGACGAGCAGGTCCTTCTCGACAGATTCTGGTGTATACGATATTGGTTAAGTGGAGTGAGGTAAGGTTTCCACGTATATAGGGTTGTTCTGGTGAATGCCAGGAGTTTGGGTGTAGTGTGATCATTGGTGGAGTTTTGGGGTTCGGGGATAGGTTGCGGTGTGTTCTGAGGAGTGTGATAGGTGGTTTGTGGGTATTGAGTAGGGAGATGCTGATTTTGAGGAGGGGTTGTATACTGGTGAGGTGTGGGAGGATTCTACGGGCATTTGTTGGGTGTGTTGTGAGGTGGTGCAGAGTTCTGGGTGTTTGGGACATTCAATGCGAGGGAGAGATTTTGCCAAGTTACGGACCTGCTCAAGCTCACCATGTAGTTCAAGTATCTTCTGCTCAAGCCGTAAAACCAAATCATTTGGGGCATGAGTGCCCCGACCATCAGAATTTTCCACATTCTCAACATGTGCAGTGTTGTCTGTTCTGATGTCGTTCATATCATCCATTTTAGATTTCCATTTGCCTTTCGGTACACTTGGAGGAGGAGAAGGTGGAGGGCCTCTGGATCTGGTATGATAAGCTGATGATGCTAGTATGCGTGAACAAACCTTGGGGAATGGGAATAATAAAAAAAAAAGGAAGGAAAACAAAAGGTAACCAAGTCAGTAAGGGTTCAAAAAGATTATTTCAATATCTAAACACATAGTGCGGGAATGTAAATACGCGTCATAATTTGGGAGCCTCGTTGTGCCTGAGGTAGGCCTAGCGACAAGTTGATTTGAAGAACTTCAGTGCCAATAATTGCCTCATTTCATTAATGTAAAAGTAGGTGAATCTAAAACGACACTAAACAAGATAAGTCATTAATGGCACTTGGCCATATTACATTTGAAAAAGCAGATAAATCTAATCTACTTAGTCCCAGAAGGACCTTCCCTAGGCTTGATCTTCTTGGCTCCATCGATCAGGTTTCCCAGGTCGCGCATGCCTAGCAGCATGTATACCCTTTCTAGATGTCCTCCTTCGCTTCCCTCAGCATTCTAGCAGTCGGCAACTCTTTTCCTCGTCTTCCCCTCCAGCTCCATTAGACCCTGCTCCAAATATTCCAGCCTTTCATTAGATTTGATAGCCATTTCCCTCCATTCATTGATTAGTTCCATATCAGTCTTGAGTTGCTCCAGATGCTCGGCCTCGGACTCATGAACCCTTTTGCGCAGTTTATTGTATTTCACTTGGGCTTCAGCAACTTCGTCTATGACCCTATTTCCCCGACCAATTCCCGGCTCAACTATCCCTGTTATGCTGTCTTCCAACCATGACAGGTAAAAACGTACATGCCCTGCACGATACCTGTCTGGCTCGATGGTTTCCCTTTCTACAATAATCTTTAGCATATGATGAGCTTCACATTTGTACGGGATTTCGTCATCCAGAAAATCTACCCTTTAATGACTCATTTTAGAAACTCGTGGTATGACTTGCTTCCTGCCTCCCTGTCTCATAACCCTGATGGGAACATAAGGGTATATTCCCCTTAACCCAATCAACACCAAGTACGGAGCGTCCCTAGATCTGATGATGAACTCACTGGTAAGGAACCATTCGAACATCCATTGAACCTGGTCCTCAGTCAAATTGTCAAAAAAACTGCGCCCATTCTGTAGCATTTTCCGGTTGAGCAAACCTACCTGGGATGAAGGTCATTCTCTTAGGGTGATCATTCCACGACCTTCATGGAAACTCTTGGTCGTATCGACCTCTCTGGAGGTGTTCTAGCAACCAAACCTGTAGCAACAGATTACAACCCTCGAAGTGTTTGAACCCCTTCTGGCAGCGATCCAAAGCCCGATATATGTCTGCTATAATCATAGGGACGATAGTATCTGTTTACCCCTCGATTCCTTCCATTAGAGTTTTAGTTACCATGGCCAGTCTAGTGTGAATCATGTATCCTTTTCTTGGAAATACTATCATACCCAGGAAGCAAACGATGAACACAAAAACCCTGCGGTGAATATAACCCAAGGAAGTGATAGAGAATTCATCATGGAAGATATGATAGGATTTGCTATGACCATATCGTTCATAGAGGTAGTCAAAGGGTATGTAGGACTCCTTCAGGAACTCCAAATCGTCGTTCTTTTTCAAACCCATCATTTTCAGAAACCCACTAGCGGTACGGTTTTCCGACACTAATAAACCCGGACTATCCCAAGGTAATCCAGTGAATCCCCCTATATTCTCCAAGAGAGGGGTCATTTCTATGTTGCAAAAACGGAACACGGACCTTTTTCCATCCCAGAACATAGTCGTCGCTTCGATCAACATATTGTTTGGTTGGATATCCAGTAAAGAGGGTAAGTTTCCGAGGACCCTTTTCACATGGTCTTTGTCACTTGGCGAAAGGTTCTCCCACCAATCCAGCAACAATGGTGGTATTCTTTGGACCATGCCAAACCTGGGGACTTCGTGCCTCATTTCTGCAAAACAAATAAGGTTAGACCCTTTCCCCCTCCAGATTCGATTACTTATACATCAGTGATTAGCATATTGGCACTTATTTCAACAAATTAATGCACATATCGTGGTTGTGTCCATTGGGATTATGGAAACCTCGGTGGACTTTTGGACAAGGCTTCTCTTAAAGGTTTATTATGTGGACAACATAATAACCCTGGATAGGTTTTGACCATGATGCATGTACAATAAATCAGAGTAAGGTTTCTATAGAGGTCTAGATTGGTACCTCAAGCGGACAACTTGAGGGGTAAAGGCACAGAACCATCGACTACACTGCTGATCGACTAGTTTTACCGCAAATAAGTCTTTCCAAATTCAAAGAAGTCATATATAGGAAGAGCGCAAACACTCATCAAGCGTTGCTATGGTATTGATTACGCACGAGTGGAATATGATGTTGAGCATGATTTATGCAACAAAAGATAGCACATTGTCACGTATTCGCACGTAAAAAATAATAAATGCAGTATTTAATAATTGAAAAGGCGTTTTAAAAAAAAAAAAAAAAACAAAAAAACAAGCCAGTTTCCATAATAAAGAGTAATAAAACAAGAAAGAGAAATCGTAAATTCCTAAAAAAAATAGGTAAACAAATTCACATAAAGTGGGAAAGAGAAAGGGTGTGCAAGTATTAACAGAATAAATCATGCTTAAAGACTAATTCACAAAAATCAGGTTCGTTATGGTAGGAGCCTAAGGGTTATCCCCTACAGAGTCGCCATGCTGTCGAGCCCCATTTTTCTCGCGAAATCGGGTTTCGACATTTCTGAGACAATTCCCTTCCTTTTGGGATGGGATATGGGATTCAAAGAGTCGCCACCTAACGGATTAAGGTGCGTTAGGGCACCTAGAGTAATTAACTCATGAAACTAGTTTGCATCACCAGAGATCGGGTAAGGGCTCGAAATTACCTTGAGGGGAAGGTGTTAGGCACCTCTTGAGGTCCAAAACGGTGGGTCTCGGACGAACTTAATTAAGCGAATTAGTCTTTAAAGGAAAATAAATCAATTTAGACAACTATTATTTTAAACAGGAATTAAAGGGGTCCAAGTTTTTTAGTCTATAGGATCATTTCCATGCAATACCTGGTAACTTTCCCTAGGTCGGGGTGCTACACATAGTATTAGCACACATGTCATCATCTCTTTTACTACCCAATTACTATCTTTCAGTTGTTACTTAAGCGTTCCAGTAGCTTCTAACTCGTGCCTTATGCGTGCACTACCCGTCCCTTACCTATGGTTCTGAAGGTGTTTAGGGCCTCTATTTAAGGTAGTTCTAGACTGACCTAGGTTTCTAAAAAAATGAGAAAGCTAAGCGACAAACAAAAATTCAGATAGGACTGTCACATAAGGAGCAAATAGGGGCTCATGTTAACCTCCACAAATAAACAGCAAATGCACGCAACTCCAACAGAAAACTTATATTAATTTAAGACCCTATAGGCAGGATATCTAGATGAGCATAAACAGAATATAAGACAACAGTTTATTAAAGCGAGCAGTGATACCTATCAGTTTGCCTGCTGATTTTTGTTAAAACTCTGAATCTGGGCAACTTCAGGCAGTACTAAATCACAGTGTTTTTTAGCCCCAGAATTCCTATAAGTTTGCCTAAGTGATAACCAGAATGGAATTCTGTCACGACCCAAAATCCAACACAGGTCGTGATGGCGCCCAACAGCGTAGTCAGGCTAGCCAACAGTTGTTTACTAGTGAGATTATCCTTATTTAACATACTAACCCCACATATTCCCAAAGTTTTAAAATTAGATCATTTAAATAAAAGAGGAAACATTAACCAACCTAAGTAAATAGAGCCACAATAATCATGATCCAATATATATAGTCCCAAAATAAAGAGTCTACTATGTGCGTTCCAGGAACTAGTGTCACAAGTCAACAGGCGAACTATTCGAATATACAAAAGATGATACAAACTGTACTGTTATCTGAGAGAAGTAGATAGAAATAAACAAAAGATAACTCCATAGCACTGCTGAGAATCGCCAAGGGAGGCAGCTCACCGTGGAGTCAGGTCCAGAATATATGTCAAGCTCCGGTCGGATAGCCATNTCCAGAAAGAATACTGGGAATAAATAAAACAATTACCACTTCACTTTTTCCCCAAATATCTGTCAGATAAATATCCATGAATTTAGTAACAAATAAATCATACGCATGCAGGGTAAGGACAACCGATCGGAGTCATAAGGTAGTCAAGCCCGTGCATTGCCGAGGATCGAACGGCCCGTACCAAAAGTGCACCTCTCCACAAATTACTCACATCTATGCACTGCTGAGGATCGAACGGCCCGTACCAAAAGTGCATCTCTCAACCTCTCTATGCACTGCCGAGGATCGAACGGCCCGTACCAAAAGTGCATCTCTCAATCCGCCGTATCGTA
Source organism: Nicotiana paniculata (assembly GCA_005239505.1). Classification (NCBI taxonomy): domain Eukaryota; kingdom Viridiplantae; phylum Streptophyta; class Magnoliopsida; order Solanales; family Solanaceae; genus Nicotiana; species Nicotiana paniculata. The sequence goes on along the minus strand of ML356196.1, from coordinate 22,430 downwards.
CGTCCCGTTCCCATAAGAGTGGGGGAGATCACACTCCGCTCGCGGAATGTAAATTGCAACGCGGTCACATGCACATACATTATTCCTTTTTAAAAGAGAATACTTTTCCGTGAACAAGTTCTTACAAGTTTTTCTCAAATTTCATAACTTCGGTGACATAAGCAACATGTAATGTTAATTCATTATGCATATAGTGCATATCAAGTAAAACACAAGGCATGATGTGGGCCTAAATACACGGACATAATAGTAATAGTCGCTACATACGGACTCTCGTCACTTTGTACGTACGTAGCCCCCACAAATTATCACATATAGCATTTAAATCACCAAGGGGGTCAATTCCCCCTTACAAGGTTAGAAAGGAGACTCACCTCGTGTCGAATCTACCCCTCGGACCAAGGATGCGCCCGAACTCCGAACTCTATACCCGAGGACTCGCAACTAGCCAAATATGGTACAATGACATCAATGCATGCTGAGAGTAGGGAAATTATCCTATTCATTCAATAATTTAACGTTCTTGAAGAATTCCCAAAATCCAACCCCGGGCATGCACGCTCGAATTCCGAAAACTCACGAAGGAATCGCTCACCCGAAGCCTAAGGATCGTTAATATATGATTTCTACTTGAATTTATGGCAATAAATGGGTAATTCACCAATTTCTCAAGAACCCTAAATTACTACCCAATTCTTGACTTTTCAATGATTTAGTAGTTAATTTAGCTAGAAGATCATGAATTAAACTAGTGTTGAAGAGGAATTAACTTAGCTTGACAGTAGCTAGGTCGTGGTGTGCTCTCCCCAAGCTCACAAGACTCTAATGGTGGAGGAAAATGAATGAAATGGGTGAAATCCTGGGTTTCAAAGAATATATATTGCCTGGCCTACAGGGATTCCGCACATGCGGTCTCGCGCCTGCGAGCTGGGGCTCGCACCTGCAGAACTGGACGGGAAGGGCTGGGTTCGCACCTGCGGAAGGATGGCCGCACCAGCGGTTCCGCTCCTGCGGACTTTTGTCTGCACCTGCAAGAAAGGGGGACCTCACCTGGGTTCGCACCTGCGATGCTTGGGACCGCAGAGCGGTCCCGCACCTGCGGTCACACCAGATCAGGTGCACCAGCAACTATTTTAGCTGGTTTTTAGCCCCGTTCGGTGCCCGGGAGGCCCTTGGGCCCACCCGAGCCCTCGTCCAAATATACCAACAAGTCCCAGATTATAATACGGACTCGTTCGAGCCTTCAGAACACCCAAGACAACGCTAAAACTCAAAATCACACCTCAAAACCCCAAGAACCAAATATAGGAACTTTAAGTTTTCTAGAGTTCGCTAACAACGCACCGAACTGACCTATACTACTCGAAATGACACCAAATTTTGCAGGCAAGTCATAAATGACATAACGGAACTATTCCCGGCCTCGAAATTTCATTCGGACCTCGATAAAAGAAAAACACGTTAAAAATCACAATAGGAACTTAAGGAACTTCTTATTTCAATATTGGGCGCCGAAACGCTCCCGGGTCATCAGAAACCCATTCCGAACATTCACCCAGGTCCAAAATCATCACACGAAGCTACCGGAACCGACGGAACTCGATTCCGAGGTCGTTTACCCAAAATGTTGACTGAAGTCAAACTTGGCCTTAAAGGCCAACCTTAAGGAACCATTTGTTCCTATAGCACTCTAAACACCTCTGAATCCCGGACCACCAGTCCCCGCAAGTCATAAATCATAAAAAGCCGCTATGGGGAGTTTCATTTAGGGGAACAGGGTTCAATAATGCAAAACGACCGGTCGGGTCGTTACATTCTCCACCTTTTAAACAAACGTTCATCCTCGAACGGGTCTAGAATCATACCTGAAGTTCTGAATATGCGTCGATATCTGCTCTGCATGTCCTCCTTGGACTCCAGGTCGCCTCCTCAACTGGATGGCCCTTCCACTGGACCTTTACGGCAGAAACTCTCTTGGACCTCAACTGGTGGTCATGTCTATTAATAATAGCAACTGACTCCTCCTTGTAGCCCAACATCTCATCCAACCGAATAGTGCTGAAATCAACCACGTGAGAGAAGTCGACGTGGTACCTCCGGAGCATGGATACATGAAAGACCGGATGAACTCCTGACAAACTGGGAGGTAAAGCTAGCTCATAAGAAACCTCTCCAACTCGCCTCAACACCTCGAAGAAACCTATAAACCTTGGGCTCAGCTTGCCCTTCTCTCCGAACCTCATAATACCCTTCATCGGCCAGACCTTCAACAAAACCTTATCTCCCTCCATAAATGATACATCGCGCGCCCTCTGGTCCGCGTAAATCTTCTGTCTGGACTGTGTTGTGCGGAGCCTCTCCTGAATCAACTTCACTTTCTCCAAAGCATCTCTCACTAGGTCGGTGCCATATAACTTAGCCTCGCCAGGCTCAAACCACCCGATAGGAGAACGACATCGGTGACCATACAAAGCCTCAAATGGATCCATCTCGATGCTATACTGATAACTATTATTGTAAGCAAACTCGGCCAAAGGCAAGAACTGGTCCCACTGACCTCCGAAGTCAATCACACATTCCCTGAGCATGTCCTCCAATATCTGAATTGTACGCTCCGACTGACCATCAGTCCGAGGGTGAAATGTTGTGCTGAGGTCTATCTGGGTGTCCATCTCACTATGCAATGCTCTCCAGATCAGGTGCACCAGCATCTATTTTAGCTGGTTTTTAGCCCCGTTGGGTGCCCGAGAGGCCCCTGGGCCCACCCGAGCCCTCGTCCAAAATACCAGCTCGAGCCTTCAGAACACCCAAAACAACGCTAAAACTCAAAATCACACCTCAAAACCCCAAGAACCAAACTTAGGAACTTTAAGTTTACTAGACTTCGCTAGCAACGCGCCAAACCGACCTATACTACTCGGAATGACACCAAATTTTGCAGGCAAGTCATAAATGACATAACGGAACTACTCTCAGCCTCGAAATTTTGTTCGGACCTCGATAACACAAAAACACGTCAAAAATCACAATAGGAACTTAAGGAACTTCTTATTTTAATATTGGGCACCGAAATGCTCCCGGGTCATCAGAAACCCATTTCGAACATACGCCCAGGTCCAAAATCATCACACGAAGCTACCAGAACCGATGGAACTCGATTCCGAGGTTGTTTACCTAAAATGTTGAACGAAGTCAAACTTGGCCTTAAAGGCCAACCTTAAAGAACCATTTGTTCCTATAGCACTCTAAACACCTCCGAATCCCGATTACCAGTCCCCGCAAGTCATAAATTATAAAAAGCCACTATGGGGAGTTTCATTTAGGGAAACATGGTCCGATAATTCAAAGACCTGTCGGGTCGTTACAAATTCTATAGACATGGTATCTAAATTTGTTAATTATAGACATATAATAGGGTTTCTAAGCGAATTGCTCATTTTAACTCATGGAAACAGATTTTAATCTGTTTAAATCCTATAGGCATGCTTTCTGATTTGCAGAATTAATTAACTCCTATAGAAATGATTTCTAGGTGTGGAAACCGATTACGAGCATGATTCTAAATTTACAACTGATTTACCCTATAGGCATGATTTCTACTAGTTTAGCCCATATGGACATGATTTCTAGATTGAAGAAAACTTGTTTTTATATTTCCTATAGGCATGATGTCTAAGTCAAAGAAGACTGATTTTTTATATCTCCTATAGGCATGATATCTAAACTGATTTTTATATCTCCTATAGGCATGATATCTAAGTCGAAGAAGACTGATCTTTTATATCTCTTATACGCATGATATCTAAACTGATTTTTATATCTCCTATAGACATGACATCTATGTGGGCAGAAACTTTAAACAAATTGCAGGCAAGTTTATCAAGTTACACAAATAAGATCCTATTCGCATGACCACTAATGTACATTGAGATTAGAGATATGTGGAAATCCTATGAGCATGTATTCTAATGCAGAACTAACAGAAACCTATGGGCAGGATTTTTAGTATGCCAAAAGCATGAAAATTCAGAGTCACAGACAATTGAAAAACATCCTATAGGCAGGATCTCTAAATGCACATAAGGAATCAATATAATGGACCTATAGGCAGGATTTCTACCCCCAAGCTTTGTACAAAGATAGCTTTGAACAAAGATATATAGAAACCCCCTCCCAGATTTTACTAATAACCCCAACATCTATTCATTACATGTACTATTACCAACACGAATGAATTACATAATACTAATCATTACACTATAGGGAGCCTTGGTAGGCCTAATGTTAAGCTAGAAATTAGGCCTTCAAGCAAGCAAGTTTGAGGTATAGGTGGTCCATCCATGATACACAAAGTGGGCTTTCAGTGCGTCAAAGTTCCCAAGAGCCTCAGGGACCCCGGGCAATGCTCACACCAGAACCCTATTCAGAACAACAACAGTTTGTAAAAGATTGGAAGACCAGCCCCAATATGTCAGAGTTCGGAGGAGTCTCAAGGACCCTAGGCAGTGCTCACATTGGGGGTGGTAGGAACCTAGATAACTAAGAGTAGAAGTTTTGAAAATAGTATATAAGGGGTAGGGGAAGTTTTAGAAAAAAAACAATTTGATTTCAGAAGTGAATAAGTTCAGACCACATGATTGAAAACAGAACTAGACCAAGAAACAACAATCACATAGTTTTAAATAGATTTAGAACTTATTCAAACTAAGTATTCATACTGGTACTAAAAGTGATTTACAAAGAGCAGGGACACTTTGAACTAACAGACAAGATTGGCTACACATATTTGTAATATCTAAACATGTTCAGAATAGGGAATTTATAGCTGAATCAAAATACATTACTGACGATTACTCAATTCATTAATTACCACTAGGTGAGACCATATAGGCATGTATTATATAGAATCATGTTGAAGTTTGAAGTATCTAAACAAACAAACACATAGAACAGGAACCAAAGCATACTAGTTTAGAAAGAGGTAAACAGAAACCATGGATCAGACAGAAACATGCTAAGGTAAGCACACAGAATAGAGTAGCTTAACAGGAATTGAGGCATGCTAGTTGAGAGAGAAATAAGCATGAACTGTATGGAAAACAGAAGCATATCGAGGTTTGGAATAAACTAGTCATATAATTCACATGGAACAGCACAAGATAATAAAAACTAAGGCATAGTAATTGAGAAAGTGATGGCCAGGAATCGGGTATCAAAATAGAAGCTTGTTGAGGTCTAAACTGACCACATAGCATATAGAATAGAATAAGATAACAGGAATTGAGGCATACCAGTTAGGGGAAAGAGTAAACAGGAATGTGAAGGCAGTTTGAATCCAAGAGTCTAGCATTGGCTTTCAGCCGGCTAGACAAGCAGCAAATCAGAGTGATAGAAAAAACTCAAGTTGTGTGAGTGTAAGTGTGTGAGTATAGGTTTGTAAGCATGAGCTTGTGTCTCAGCGTCTATATTTTGAAAATCAAAACAATGAAAGGTATATATAGCATACAGTAGGGTAAACCCAATAAGGCAGGAGAATTAATAGCACATAAATAAGCCCTGCAACTTCAATTAATCATTCAATTAGGGTTAAACCCAATCAATTAATAAGACAGAATCCAGGAAATATCACTTAAATTATGGAGAATCTCATACGAAATCAATTATCAAACAAGATTGAGGTTTAATAAGGTAAGCGATAAATCCAGAGATCATTTACAGGTCGGTCAAAACAATCAAAACCCAGAAATCAAGCAAAAAATATAATTAAGGAAAGTGGTACCAATTATGAGTAACATATAAGGAAAGAATAAGTAAGAATCTTTCGAAAAGATATCACTTTTAGAAAAGAAGTACAATTCAAAACCCTAATTAAGCAAGCAAACTAGTTAATCAATTTATTTTACAGAGCCAAAATAAACGGGCAAACATTAGAGCAAGCAGTAGAATAATTAGAAACCCTAGGGTATAAAGACATAGGGATGAAAATCAATCGAAAAACAAAGGAAGAAAACCGGAGTTAGGCACTTAAACCTTTTAAAACATTTTGCAGAAACTTAAAAAGATGAAACCCTAGCTTTTAGGGAATACAAAAATCGGTTGATAATAATAGGAAAAATAGCAGGATATCAAAGGAAAAGTAACAAACAAACTCATAGATCTGAATGGATTTAGCCAGAAATAGCAAAACATAAGCAGAGGTGAGAAAAATCTGGCTTGAACCAGAGATTTAAAGCCATAAACACGAAGATATTAGTACTCACAGACATAGGAGTCAACACAGACGGACTCATCGAGAAAATGAGGGATTTGAATCAGAAATCTGTTTGAATCTCTTTGAGATTTCATCAAGTAACATGAAATTCGAACAACCAAATAGTGATAGGAGGCCAGATAAGGCCTAGAATCGAAGAAGAAGCCCATGAATCGAGGGGAATAACAGTGGCGGCGAGCTAGGGTTAGAAGGGGTGCGAGAGAAGAGAGGAGACAAAAGGTTTCAAGGGCGGCGAATTTAGTAAAATGAGTAGGGTTTGGGGTCGTTTGGGTTAAATAAAAAAGGAAAGAGGGTCCTGGACCGTTGATCTTCTGAGATCAACGGCCAGGATTAGTTTTAGGCTGGGGCGGGTTATTGGATCAAGGTTATTATGTTTGGGTATTGGGTAATGGGTTAGGATAATTGGGCTGATAGTTATTGGGCTGGGGTCCGAAAAATTAATTGAAAAGGGCTATATTTTAAATACCCACTTAATTAATAAAAATAATTTATAAAAATAGTTAATAAATGATAAAAATGATATTTGTGTTTGAAAATGATTTAAAATAATTACTTAATATTATAAAAATGTAAAAAGTCATGTTCGTGTAAAAATAAAGAAATCATGCACACATGGGCTATTATTGCAAAGTTATTGCAATTACAACCTACAGATGTAAATATATATGCATAAAATAATTAAAGTTTAATATAAATATAAATGACAAAATTAAACAATAAAATTATTATAAAATCATTTGTGATGCAATTAGTAATTATTTGGATAATAAAATAATGGAATAAATTAATTAGAAATCTTTTAAAATCACAGGAAATTATGGAAAATTTTTTAATTGATGCTCATGCATTGTTTTGAAAGTACATATGCATTTTGGAAATAATATAGGGGAAAATTGGGTATCAACAGGAGGACGAAGTCTTCGACATAAATGCAGCACAAACTCAAATGGAAGAAAATGTTTCTGAAAAAACAATTGTCAAAGAAGAAAAGGACAATGATGATGAAGCTTTAGGTGGGGAGGATGATGAAAATGGTGATGATGTTGCTCAGGAGGTTGATAAAGATGCCGAAGAAGAAAAAGAAGATGTAGCGGAAGATGATAATGATGAAGAAAATGAACAACTTGAAGATGGTGAAGATGGACTGGAAAGTGAAATACATGCAGCAGTTGAAGGTGACCACGATGCTCTGTTAATTCCTGTGTTTGTAAGGGCGATCGACGCATTCAAATATAAATTCAGGAGATTTCTAAGAAAGCATAGACGTTTCCCAGTGAAGATTGGTGTGAGTTCTAGGATTAATATATTCCATGAGTTCAAGGATAAACTTAGAACAATTAAATTGATGGAAAATTTTAATCGTAGTTGATTTGGACAATTTTCAAAACTTTCAAAGCACTAGACACAGTTCATTGTCCATTCCCTGCTGATTCGCCGAATTTATTGCGCGAAGAAGCGCGAGTTGTGATTTTTAGTTGGAGACAAGCCTATTCACTTTGGATTGAAGAAGTTTGCTATGATAACTGGATTGAATTGTGTGCCAAACCTAGAATCTATGAAGAAAGTGATGGATGATGGCGAAGCATTCTGCGACAAAGTTTTCCAGTCTAGCAGGAAGGGGATGGATGCAGAGCTGCTTTTGAAACAATTGAAGTCCAAGAGGTTTGACACAATCAAGAGGTTTAAGATTGCATTATTGTGGTTTATCCATATAGTCTTGCCTCAAAGGATAACATAGCGCGTGTCGATAAGAAGTGGATTCATATGGCTAGTGATCTAGAAGTTTTCATGAAATATCCATGGGGCACGGAGTGTTTTGAGCTTACAATTGAGTACTTGAATAAGTAAATATTGTCAATGTACAAATCATATGTGAGCAAGAGGAAGGAAAACAACATCTCTGGTAAAAAGTCCAAATCAACTAGTTATGCCATGTGGCTTCCCATGAGTATTCATGGTAAGTACTAAAAACAACTTCTCAAAAATTTCTTTCCAGTTGAGTACTATTGTTTTACTTACTGCAGACATAAATTAATACTTTTTGGTTCATGAAAAAATTTAGGCATGGGCATACGAAGCAATTCCGCTATTTGGTCGTAGTGCCGAGAAATCAAAGGTCGTACTGATGCCACTGCCAAGGATGTTGAGATGGCACAACAATAAAGTGACATCTAACCGTGATTGGGATCCCTTTAAGAAGAGAGTTGATGACCCTGGTGTGGTAAGATAGGGAGTGCAATAACACTCTATCAGTAGATTAGAATCAACCAAAGTAGGAGATTATCATAGACCTCGTGCCTATTATTTTGTATTTCTTGTTTAATGAATTCTAACTATGCATTATTTCAGGAGGTACACCCTTACCTTATTCCTACCCAACGTGAGATGGATATGCAATACATGAAGAATTTGGTACCATATGACGATGAGGTAGCGAATCCTATAATCGACCAGCTAGTGGTTGATTTGGAATGGGTGAGTGCCATTAAAAAGGCACCTGGTGTAGTGAGCTTAGAGACTAATGATGAAGCTGACATTGCTGACGATGACCCTTCGGGTGAGAGTATTCCTGGTTCACCACTAGTTGGTGGTTTTTCTGATATTGGCAGATGAGGACCATGCAGGATGTCCAATGCTCACTCAAGTGATAAAGGCGTGCGCGGAGAGTTGAAGGTTGTGAATTGGAATTGGATAAGGTGTTGAAGATCCTCGGGGAGATGCAAAATCAGAATGAAATCCCTTCTAAAGTAGTTGAGTCACCTTGGTACAAAGTTACAAGATTGCAAAGCAAATTGAGTAATGCTCCAATTTTTGCAAGCAAGATGAGGAAGCTGAAATAGATCAAGAAGAAGAACCAAAGGTAGACGTACTCAAACCAGTTTTGGAGGAAGATAAGAAACTATTCTGTGAATGGTTGACAAGAAGGAGAATTTTCCCAAAAACTTCTTGACTGGCAAATATGGTTGGAGGTTTTTCGAGCAGTTGTGTGGTTCTAACCCGTCTGTTTTAATTTTTGTAAATCCCTTAATCACTGCGTATATTTTTTTTAGTAGCTCCATATGAAACATACAGTTTTTTATAATATTTAGCATGTGAGGAACTTTTGGCACTGATACATGTACAAAACATAAAACCTCCACACCTTATTTCCCGTAGTCATGTTGTTATGGATGTTACATTATGCAAAAACATGTGCACTACATGGGATAAGATTAAGGAGGCTGCCAGTGAAGAGGGAAAGGATTTGGACTTTTGTGAGACAGTTGATGTTTGTCAAGACTTGTGCCTTCCACCCCTAATGATATATCTTCAAGGAAGTATGCCGAAACTTGGGGTTGTGGAGTGGTGCAAGGCTAAGTTGTTGTACTGTGTGTGGCAAATTGATAACAAGTATTTTAAGCTTGTTGTTTATCCACTTGGCAGAGGGTTTGATTCGAATTTACGATAGCAATGTCAATTTGTATGATAAGGGTAAACTAGAAGAATTGGTACAATCCCTCGCACTCATGATGCCTAGGATTTTGATGAAAATTGGCCAACTTACAGACTTTGTCCAAGATGTGCTTACGAAGAAGTGGTCCTGAGAACCTATTATGGATGTGCCAACCATTCAGTAAAGGTAAATTAAATGTACCATCCATTATATTTTACTCATTCTTCTACTTTATTTAATAGCTAATTGTGTCTTTGATTATTTTAATGAAAGCAGTGAAGCATATGCAGTGAAGGTTATTGGCTTCCTCCTAACTGATACGTTGTTGGATCAGCTTAATGACAAGCGAATGGGGTTGTTCAGGGAAAATTTGTAGTTGATATCTTCAGGGGAATGGTGGACCCTTCTTAGTTTTATAATTGTAATTTCAATTTGTGTTGGTCATGGGACAAATTCATTTTGGGTGGACTTTTAGTAATTTATGATATTTGCATCTACCTCTATGTAATGAAACTACCTTGCTGCGTATTAACTATTGATGCTGTAATTATTATTTCCTTAGCACTTCCTTATTGTATTACAACAAGCATCTACTTGGTTGCGTAATAGCCAATGTGTCTAGTAACAAACTAGCTACTTGGTTGCGTAGTAGACAATGTGTCTAGTACTAATAACTTGATCAAATATACATTGTGATCACACACAACTGTGTCTTATAAAAAGGACTAAGCGCTCGTTGCAAATATATTTCGGTTAACAAGTCCGAAGTCGAATCCCACAGGGAATTAACCTATTAAGCACAGCTACTAATCTCGCAAAAGTTCACACAATCAATATTCAAAAATATTAAACGACAAATTGGATGTTTACTAACTAAATATCACGTAATAAAAATTCAATAATTAATAACTAACTACGAATTGTAGACAAGATTTGGAATGATCTAAGGTTATAACTTCCCCTATTGTCGGAATACTTTCCGCTACGTTTTCTATAAATTTGCCTAAGTTTTCTCTACTGATCATGAGTTATATGAGTGTCGTAATTCTCTCCCGAGTAACTGCCACAATTTCTAGACATATTCTTCTGAATTACACTAGTTGGCACTAAGTTACGGCTCACTCAGATCGCACCAAGGTTTTGTTATTCCTAATACCACCTTTAAACCCTCTATTTTGATCCCTTGTATATGTTAGGAGTGATGTTGTTCAAAAACTACCTAAATATGCACTCTCTTCCAAGTAATACACACTAAATAGGCATAGCCGATTGAGAGCTCTTCAACCAACTACAATATAAACGTAGTTGAACAAATAGAGAAAAAGCTACGACAAATCTATATTAACGTAATAGGAAAATCATCCTCCAATAGGTTCCATCAAAACCCTAGATTAGAAGTTTAGCTACTCATACTCATAGTAAGAATATCCCAAGTATTTTGCATAAATAAATTACAAAGTAAAGATGAAGGAATGTAGAAATCGATGATTCTGTCCCCCAACAGTTGTTCCACGAGCTATTCTTGCCTCCGGTCTCAAAACTCCTTCAAAAGTGGTGTTTAATGCCTATTTATATGTGTAGAAAAATACCTAACCGACATAGCCCAATTTCAAGTCAAACAAGGAGATGAAATAAGCCTTCAAAATCCGGATCAGGCGCACTATGGATGATGCCTCGCGAGGTAAAACGCGAGATGCATCTCACCTCAAACCGTGCGGCGCGAGACATTCAGCACGCTCATCCTCGCCTTACCCCTCACGTCGCCTTCTCCCACGTGAGCTCAGAGGCTCGCCTCGCCAGCTTCCACGCGAGCTCATGTCACGACCCAAATCTACCATGTCATGATGGCACCTATCGTGGTACTAGGCAAGCCGACACATTACCAAAACTAATCAATAATTTAATGTTTAAGATAAAACTAAAGATATTTAACAATAAACCTTCATAAGGTATTTAAATCAAAACAACAGAGCATAAAGAAAGCCCGACATTGGGGTGTCACTAGTCATGAGCATATACTAAGAACTGTCAGATAATACTAAGACCAATATAGTCTGGAAAGCAGCTAATAACATCTATAGGAAGATAGGAGGAGAAGAGCAGGGTTGCGATCGCCATGCAGCTACCTTGCTAACTCCAACAGATCCGCGACGGATGAAATCAACACTCACAAGCACGTCCAGCAACCCCCTTGGATCTGCACACAAGGTGCAGGGAGTAATGTGAGTACGCCAACTCAGTAAGAAATAAAAGTAAATAAAGACTAAGTAGTAGTGACGAGCAATAAAACATATACAGTTCATATCATGAAATCTCATTAGAATAATGCACGCTTTTAAAATCAGGGTTTTGAATCAAATCATTTCGTTTGAACTCAGTTTCAATAAAACCATTTAACACATCTTTCAACAGTTTTTAAACTAAGTGATGAAACCGTGAGTAAAAATGATGAAAGCATAATCAGCCCCTCGGGCAAAACTCACTCATATGCCGCCCCTCGGGCAACATAAATCATAAACAGCCCCTCGGGCAAACATCACTTGTACACAGCCCCTCCGGCAAACATGAATCACAAACAGCCCCTCCCGCAAACATCTCTGTCACTCATATACAGCCCCTCGGGCATACCTCACAATCACTCGTAAACATCCCCTCGGGCACAACATGAATCAAGAAAATCCCCTCGGGCATAACATCATATCACTCACTCAGGGTACCCGCGCTCACTGGGGGCGTGCAGACTCCAGAGGGGCTCCTACAACCCAAGCGCTGTAAAAAGCCAGCTCGTGGCATAATCAATCAGTCCCTTGGCCTCTCATAATCATAAATCAATAACAACATACTGCGGCGCGCAGCCCGATCCCATAATACCCTCACAACACAAGCCCTCGGCCTCACTCAGTCAGAAACCTCTCAAGCCACTCGGGCTATCAATAAAAACAGGGTAGTCAACCCAAAAATATCATTTTATGCATCAAAACGGAGTAATAAAGACTGAGTTATGACATTAGTAAACACAGCAAGACTGAGTATAGATCTTAAATCAAAACAATGAGAGGATAGTAAGAAAAGACCTCTAAGGTCCAAACAGCTTTGGCACAAGGCCCAAAATATGGCGTTTAGCCCAGTTATAGTAGTTCTTTCTAAAACACATAAGTATCAAATAGTTTTCAGTCAAATACGCAACTTAATAGTTTCTACGGGACAGACAAAGTCACAATCCCCAACGGTGCACGCCCACACGCTCGTCACCTAGCATGTGCGTCATCTCACAATAGTGAAACGATGTGAAATCCGGGGTTTCATACCCTCAGGGGAAGATTTACAATCATTATGTCACGACCCGAAAAAGGCATCGTGACGGCACCTAGTCTCTACGACTAGGTAAGACTAATTGCGGAAACACATATTAAATTAAAGCAATAGAAATAAAGACGAGATAAGTGAGTCTACAATGAAAGCATCGCCACTTGGCGCATACAAAATACAACTTTTCCCAAAACCCGGTACATCACTTTAGTCACAAGCTCTGTCTCAAAACAGCTCTATACAACGAGAGGGAATTTACACAAAAAGGAAATCTATCTAAATCTGGACTGGAAGGTGACTCGAAGGACTCTGCGGACGCGGCAGAATTACCTTTCGGTCTCCTAAAAGCTGTTGCTCGGACCCCTAGCCACGATATTGAGCGCTGGTACCTGGATCTGCACACGAAAAACATGTGCAGGAAAGGGCATGAGTACACCACAAATTGGTACCCAGTAAGTGCCAAGCCTAACCCCAGTCAAGTAGTGACGAGGTCAGGTTAAGGCTCTACTGGATTTTTATAGTAAAAATAGTATAGAAATAATGTGAACAGAGAGGTATAACAAGCTGAGGTGAATCAGTAGAAACAATGAGCAAAAAGGAAATAATAACAGGGAGCCCTTGGCTCAGCACAACATATATCACAGTAATAAGTATGCAATGTAGTACAGGGGGGAAAGCTCCCGAAATCTCGTCTGTAGTCCCAATTTAAATATGCAATGCAGTACAGGGGGAAAGCTCCCGGAATTTCGTCTGTAGTCCCAATTTAAATATGCAATGCAGTACAGGGGGAAAGCTCCCGGAATTTCGTCTGTAGTCCCAATTTAAATATGCAATGCAGTACAGGGGGAAAGCTCCCGGAATTTCGTCTGTAGTCCCAATTTAAATATGCAATGCAGTACAGAGGAAAGCTCCTGGAATCTCGTCCGTAGTCCCAATTTAAATATGCTATGCAGTACAAGGGGAAAGCTCCCAGAATCTCGTCTGTAGTCCCAATTTAAATATGCAATGCAGTACAAATACAGGATAAAATTTCCTTTTAAAACAGTTCAGGAAAAATCACAGGAAAAATATGGATAAGACTACCTAAGCATGGTACATATGTTAATAACTAGGAAAATTCAGGTAAAACAGGTAGGCATGCTATTTCCTAATCTAAACTACATAGTCGATACAGGAATCAGTAAAATAGGAGTGAAATGATTTAAGTCATGGAGGAAAAATGGAGTTTTTGCAATAATGGCGTGTGTACGTATTCGTCACCTCACGCACACGGCGCCTAATCAACATAAACAGTATTAAAAATAGCCTAGGGGAAGTCCCCAACACAGATTTAGGCAAGCCACTTACCTCGACCGCGCTACTCAACTCGAAACCACGCTCTTGCCACGAGTATCCGACTCCGAATGGCCCAAATCTATTCAATTCGATTGCATAATGTAAATATCATTTTAAGGAATCAAAATAGCTAATAAGTTCAAGGCTAATACGCGAATTTAGGAAAATCGCCCAAAAACTCCCCCGGGCCCACATCTCGGAATCGAGTGAAAGTTACAAATTTAGAACACTCATTCACTCACGAACTCATTCACACAAGAATCATCGAAAACTGACGACAAAATCCTATTAAATTCTCGGATTTTCTAATTAGGGAAACTTTTTCCCATTTGCATGATTTTTCACCTAAATCCCTTAATTGCATGGAGGAAATGACCATAGATTAATGATATACAAAGGGAATAGGGTTAGGAATCGTTACCTATGAAGCTTATCCTCAAAACTCACTCCAAATCGCCCACACCCGACCTCCAATTGATTTTTGAAGTTATGAAATTCAAGCCCTCGAATCTGACATATCTGCCCAGCGATTTCCGCACCTGCACCCCCTTGGACCGCACCTACGGTCCTGCACCTGCGGAAATTCCATCGCAGGTATGAAAACCCACTAAAAGGCCCGGGGCCGCACCTGCGGTCAATTAGCCCCATCTGCGGCTCCGCACCTGCGAAAAACCAACCGCACCTGCTAGGACTGGGTGACTTGGCCAAGCCCGCACCTGCAAGCCCCTCGTCCGCACCCGCGTGTCCACACCTGCAGAAAGTCCATCACAGGTGCGAGACACCAGAACCAGCAATGGTTCAGCTGTTCTTCCAAGTTCTAAATTCACCCGTTGAGCATCCGAAGCATCCCCGAGGCCCCCGGGACCTCAACCAAACTTACCAACCAGTCCTAATACCTTATCCAAACTTAGTCGAGCCTCCAAAACACGTCACATAACACCAAAATCACCAATTATACATGGATTCAAGCCTAAGAACTTATGAAATTTCCAAAATCTACAACCGATGCCGAAACACATCAAAACTAGTCTGAATGACCTCAAACTTTACACACAGGTCACAAATGATACAACGGACCTACAGCCGCTCTCGGAATTTTGTTCGAGCCCGATATCAAAATTCCACCTATCGGCCGAAATCGCCGAAATTCTAACTTGCCAATTCAAGCCTAAATCTACTACAGACCTCGAAAGCACATTCCGGACATGCTCCTAACTCCGAAATCACCCAACGGAGTTAACGGAGTTGACGGAACCGTATTCCGGACTCGTCTTCCCACAGTTCCAACTACGGTCCGATTTCTAAGGCTTAACTCACCTATAAGGAGTATGTGTCCAAAAACTCTCCGAACTTCACTACTCAACGTTCCAACAAGTCCCAAAAGCAGAAATAGACATGGGGAAAACAGTTATTAGGGGTTCGGGGCGCTAACCCTCAAAATGACGTACCGGGTTGTTACACATTACTTACCTCAAACCGGTCAAATCCCTACTTCGCGATGCTCTTGCCCTTTGACTCGGCCTCCAATCGCTCCGAATCTATCCAAAATCATACCAATACCATCAATATACGCTAATGGAATGCATTTCACAAGAAAAACTATCAATTTAGGCTCAAATCCGGCTCCCAGGCCTACGTCTCGAAATTCGACAACAATCACAAAACTAGAAATCCCATTCACTCACGAATCCATACGTACAAAATATATCAAAATCCAACCTCATTTGGTCACTCAAATCCTCAAAATCCGCTCTCCAATTGTCAAGCCCTAAATTTCCAAATTTCTAGCTCAACTTCTCAATTAAATGATGAATAAAACCATAGATTCATGAAATTTAGACCATTATAGGTTACAATCACTTACCCCGACGTTGCTCCTTCAAATCCCTCGAAACACCGCCTCTCTCCCGAGTTCCTCAAGCACAAAATCTCAAAATTAAGAACAAACCCGAGCTGGGGTTTTCTGCCCAGCAAAAACCGCATCGGTCATCTTCCCGCTTCTGCGGCACCACACCTACGGGATTTCCATTGCAGGTGCGGAACCCACTTAATGTACCATTTCCGCATTTGCGGTCAGGCCATCGCACTTGCGGTGCACACCTGCGACTCATCGTCTGCTTCTGTGTAGAAGACCAAGCTTCACAGTGTCCGCATCTGCGGCTCCCAATTCACATATGTAGCCTCGCACCTGTGGCTCCCCTTCCGCAGATGCGGAAATACCAGCAGAAATCACACCAGCAGCCCTCAACACCAAAAACCCATATGTCACCCATCTGAAACATACTCGAGGCCCTCGGGACCTCAACCAATAATACCAATAAATCACATATCATCATTCAAACTTAGTCGAACCTTTGGAATACTCAAAACAACATCAAAACACCGAATCACCCTCGAAATTAAGTCTAAGAACTTCTAAACTTCCGAATTCCGCAAACGATGCCAAAACCTACCAAAACCTCGTCCGAATTACCTGAAATTTTGCACACACATCACAATTGACACCATGGACCTATTCCAACTTCCAGAATTCCATTCCGACCCCAATATCAAAATTTCCACTGCCGACCGAGAAACACCAAATTTCCAATTTCGCCAAATTAAGCCTAATTCTACCACGGACCTCCAAATCACATTTCGGACATGCTCCCAAGTCCAAAATCACCTAACTAAGCTAACCAAATCATAAAAATCTGAATTCGAGATCGAATACTCAAAAGTCAAAACTTGGTCAAACCTTTCAAATTTAAAGCTTCAAGTTGAGAATCATCCTTCCATATCTGTTCTGATTAACCTGAAAACCAAAACCGACGATTTACATAAGTCATAATACATCATACAGGGATAGTCATGCCCTATAACTGGCGAGTGAAGTGCAAATTCTCAAAACGACCGGTCGGTTCGTTACAGCTCAATAGCTCGCTTCGCCAGCTTGTTCATTTTTCCGCTGCTCAATTCTTTATTTCTTCTTTCCAACTGTTTTCGAGCATGCTATATACTTTAAATATTCCTTTTTCTCTAATTTCATCTCCAATGTACCTACACATACAATAGACTCTATCACGCGCAAATAAAGCATAGTTTAGCATTAAAGCACCAAAAATGTAAGATAAATAATGTACTAAAATATGGAATTATAGCCAAACATCACATTGCATCGGGCATAATCCAAAGGTTGTGTAATAAACAGTTGGTCCATCAATAAATTAACTACTTGGTTGCGTAACAGATTCAAAGTCGTGTTTAATAACTTCAATAAATTTAACATTACATCGGTACAACATTACATGATCCAAAATACTTCCAACAAAACAAACTTACAGTAATTAAACTATTCCTACCAACAAACTAATGTTCCTTGTCACTTCATCATCCAATATGCCACAAATCTGACAATGACACACAAGAGCATAACCCACTTATTCAGTCTCATTTCATTCATCTTAACCATCCCTCCAACTGTACGATTTACAATAATATACCCTCCCTCCAGATCAATCCCTCCATCATCATCATCTTTCTCATAAACATCTGTTGGATCAAGAAGTTGAATGGTTTTGAAGATTGACAAAGGAACTCAAAGTTGAACCAGGTCCATCACTGGAGACATAGACACATGCAGAGTAAATGGAACGTGAGGTGCACAAGCAGGAGATAAACACAATCAGTGATCTAAAGAGATATCTCCTGATCAAAAAGGTTGCAAATTGACCGGGAGATGGACTCCTTATTCAATAAGAACAGAATCAGGATAAAGGAGGATTTAGGGAGTTGAGATCAACTAGAACTCTTCCACCAAGGAAGAGTAGCATCCGAATTCTAGAATATCTCTTTTTCTACTAAATCATATATATTGTACAGTGTTCTTATTGTACAGGGATGCACAAAAGCAGAAGCAAAATAAGAATTGAGAGCAAAATCAGCAAGGCAATTTTGCAAGCAGTTCGTGTGAGATTTAAGTGTGCGATCTGAAGCTACTTGGACCAGCTATAAGAACCAGTTTCATCTGTTGTTTTTTAGTCTAGTTTATTTGTAGTAGGTGATTACAAATTGTACCTTTTAGTTTTATCTAAAAGCAATTGTAACAGGTACTGAGTGTTCAAGTTATAGTTAACTTGAAGTTTATCGCAAATAGCTAGAGGCTAGTTTTCCACAAAGGGTTAGAGTTAATCCTTAGGTTTACAAAAGATTTTATTTTGTAAATGTTGTTTGGCTCATTGATTTAGTGAAGAGTTTGGAAAAATCCTACTGGGAAGTAGGTCATGGTTTTTTCACCTTTTGAGCCAGGTGTTTCCACGTAAAATTGATGTGTTCTTTAAATTCTGCATTTATTATTCCGCAAACTATAGGAGTTGGAACACATAGAAGAACTTAGTCCTTCTATAACTACTGCATGCGAAAATTGGTCACCACAAAAATCATCCCCCCCCCCCCTCTTGTGTGGTATTGACATAGATAAATAACAATTGGTATCAGAGCGGGTTATCCTTGAAGAGGCTAACACCTTAGGAAAAGATCAATATGAGTGCACCACCTAGGAACTGGGAAGGACAATCAACTGCTAGGTCACCACTCTTCAATGGCTAGTACTACTCCTGGTGGAAGAATAGGATGAAGGATCACTTAATTGGAGAAGACTATGAACTATGGGACATAGTCACTGACGGTCCTTTGGCCACCATGAAGAAGACTGCTGAAGGAGTAGATGTGCCAAAGACAAGAGCTGACTGCACTGCTGAAGACTTAAGAAAATGGGAAAAGAATGCCTAGGCCAAGAAGTGGCTCGTGTGTGGACTTGGTCCAGATGAGTACAGCAGAATTCAAAGTTGCACCACTGCCAAGGAAATTTGGGACACTTTGCAAGTGGCTCATGAAGGAACTGCACAAGTGAAAATATCCAGAGGTACATTACTATATTCTCAATATAAGAAATTTCTCTATGAAGGAAGGAGAGACCATCCAAGAGATGTACACTAGGTTCACTACTCTGACAAATGAACTAAAATCTCTTGGAAGGACTATCCTTGAAGAAGACAAGGTTGAAAAGATTATGAAAAGGGTTCTGCCAATCTCTTAGGAGAGTAAGATCACTGTTATTTAGGAATCCAAGAATATGGCAACCCTAAGATTGGATGAGCTAATTGGAAATCTCACTGCCTATGAACTTAGAAGGAAGACAATGAAGATGGATGCTCCCAAGAAGGAAAGAAGTCTGGAACTGAGAATAACTGAGGGAACAGATATGGAGGAAGATGAAATGGCTATGATCACCAAGTAATTCAGAAACTATCTCATTAGGAAAAAGGTCTTCTCAAGAGGAGGAAACTACAACAAGGCAAAGGCACCAGAAAAATCCACCAACGAAGGATGCTACAAATGTGGAAAAATTGATCATCACATCAAGAGATGTCCTCAGTGGGAAGTTGAATGGAAAAGGGAAATATATGAACGAAGGAACCGGAAGAAGGAACTAGTTCATCCCAAGAAAAACACAATATCAACAAAAGCTATGGTTGCTGCTTGGGGAGAAATCTCAGATGAAGAATCAGATGATGAAGATGGAGATGAGCAAGCACTCATGGAAATTGGTGAATCAGATGAGGAATCATATGTAAGTATATCTCATCTCAAAAACAAGATTAAGTTCCTATCCAAAGAAAAACTCTCTGAATTATTACTTGACTTCATTGATGATTCTGAAGAAATAAATAAAGAGAAGGAACAGTTGTCTAAGGAGTGTGTAATGTCAAAAGCAAAGTGTAAGAACCTGGAACTCAGAGTAAGTGAATATGTGAGTGAAAACACTGCTCTGAAGAACCAGGTTCATCCACTTGAAACAAATGTCCTAGAGTTAAAATCTGAAAATTTAAAACTGAAACTAGGAACCAGTAAGAAGAAAGTTGATAATGCTCAACTCATCTTAGAAGAAAATGTAGGCAGACTAAAGGATGAGTTGTATAAGAAAGATGAACAGATAAGAGTGTTGAAGGAGGAACTTGGTAAGGTTAAGCATGAACTGGACAGAACATGCAAATGGAATAAATCCTCTAATGCTTTAACATGGCTATAGGAAAATCACAGTAGCAACAGAAGAGGACTTGGCTTTGGGAGTCAACTGCCTAAATGGGATCCAAAAAGCAAGTACCTCACTCTTCCTGAGAACAAAATATGTACCCACTGTGGTAAGACTAGTCACTACAAAAGTGAATGCAATGCAAAAGAGCAGGCATGTCGAAAGAATAAAAGTTTTGTTTGAAGGAAGAATTAGTTACCAAATTGGGCTAAAAGGAGTTTAATTCATCCTTTTGCTTATAGAAAGGGACCCATACTAGTTTGGGTTCCTAAGACTAACCCCTGATTTTGTTTTGTAGGTTCAAGTGAAAAGAGGTAGCCAAATATGGTACATGGATAGTGGCTGCTCAAAACACATGACCCAAGAACACAACTTTGAGAGGGGGGAGCCATTGAAGTGAAGAAAAACTTGTGGATTACTACTCAGTGAAGCTAACATTGATTTTTATAGCTTTTATTTATTATTTTGTAATTCAATTATGCAAGTTATTTTAGAATTGATTCTTATGAATATGAGTGGCTAATTTTCTTAATCTAGGGTTTTGGTGGAACCCGTTGGGGGATAAACTTATGGTGATATTAATATAGTTTGGTTGATTGTTCATCTCTATTTGTTCAACTACGTTCTTGTTGTAGTTAATTGAATGGCCATCAATTAGCTGTGCCTATTTAGTATGTATCTACTTGAGAGAGAGTGCATATTTAGGTAATTGTTTGAACAACACCACTCCCAGAGTATAGACGAAAGTCATAACCGAGGGTTTAGAGGTTGGATTAGAGATAACGATACCTCGGGTGCAATCTAAAGTGAACTGTAATGAAATCTAGCTAGCGTAACTTGAGAGAGTGCGTCTAGTAAATTATCATAATTACTTGAGAGAGATTTATGGTAGATAGATTGTTCATGATTGATAGAGATAATTAACCAAGTTATATGAAATATCCGAGAAGTAAGTTCACCAACGGGGGAAACCATAGCCTTAGACCTTTATCATAATTGTTTACAACACATTGTTAGTAATCGTTAGTTATTATTATTGTCAGTAGAACTAGTAAAACATCACCAATTTATATTCAAAAAGTCTTGAGAGAATTGATTGAGTAAAAGTTGCGTATTCTAAAGACTTGATTGATACGTTAATTCCTTGTGGGATCGACTCTGGGCATAATACCCGGATTATATTTGCAACGCCCGTTTAATATTTTATTATACATAGTTGAGCGTGATCAAATTTCGGCGCCATTGCCGGGGAACTAACGGTGTTATCAATTGAGTTGGAAGAAATACAAAATTCTGAAATATAGTCAATTTTCTTCAAATTTTCGTTTATACATTGAAAGTTTAACGTTTGCTAACGTGTTGCAGGTGCATGCCTAGAAACTCATTGAGAACTGGTGAAGCAGTTGAAGCCTTATCATACCCCAAGAAAGTTTTCAAGGCTATAAACCGGACCAACCGGAAAAGCAAACATCAACCACCAATTGAACAAATTGAACCCAACATGGAAGATCCAAACAACAGGAACAATAATGGGGATGATGTGGTAGACCCGGTCACTCAAATAGGGGCATAGGCTCCTTTATATGACTGGGCACAACCCACAGCTAAGAATTTGGCCACTACAATACTAGTCCCTCAGATACAGGCAATCCTTCCAGATAACAAATAATATGCTACACTTATTGTAAAATAAGGGACTATTCTCAAGGTCATACATCGAAGACCCTCAGCAGCATTTGAAAAACTTTCTATCAATTTGAAAAACACAGAGGCAGCCAAACGTCACCCAGGAGGCAATAAAACTGTTGTTGTTTCCATTCTCAGTGGCTGGAGCTGCACAGACTTGGCTAAACTCACTCCCCATAAATTCCATTACCACATGGGAGGAGTTAGTTAAGCAATTCATGAACAAGTTTCATCCACCTAACAAAACTGCCCAACAAATCGATGAAATCTTGAGTTTCAGACAGAAACCAGTTGAAACATTGCAAGAGACATGGGAACGATTT